>CAUYRB010029568.1:0-89939 GCA_963574695.1 Propithecus perrieri | reverse complement strand
AGAAGACCAAAATAAACACAAAGCTATCAGAAGGAAAGAAATAATAAAGATAAAAGCAGATATTAATAAAATCAAACAAGGGAAACATAATAGAGAAAAATCAATAAAACAAAAAAACCAAATACCATTCGATCCAGCAATAGCACTATTAGGCGTCTATCCAAAAGGGCGAAAGATATGTAATAGAGACATCTGCACCCGAATGTTTATGGCAGCGCAACTCACTATTGCAAAGATGTGGAAACAACCCAAGTGCCCATCAATCCATGAGTGGATTATTAAAATTTGGTACATGTATACAATGGAATATTACTCAATGATAAGAAACGACAGTGATCTAGCACCTCTTATACTTTCCTGGATTAAACTTAAGCCCATTATCCAAAGTGAGGTACCACAAGATTGGAAGAATGGGCTCCACTCAAATTGGTACTAACTGATGAACACTAGGGTGCTCACATGGCAGAAATACTCTCCAGGGATTAGGGGGATAGGGGGGTAAAGCTACAATTAAAGGTCACGGGGAGCATTGTAGGGGGGAAGGGCATGCCTCTAACCCTCGCTTGGGTGAGGCAAAGACATAAAATGTAACCATATGTTTGTAACCTCAAAATACCCTGAAATAAAAAATTAATTAATTAAATAAAAACAAATTTTATTATAAATGCCTACTATACTCCAGAGGCTCAACACGTACCGCCCTATTAAGCTCTACCACAAATGTATGAGCTGAATATTGTTGTCCTTGCTTGCACACTGGAAAACTGAGGATTAGAGAAGCTGAGCTCAAGTCATCCAGTCTCACAGCTAGCAAGTGCCAGAAACAGATCAAAACTGGGTCTATTCAACCCCCAAAAGCCCATGCTCATTCTACTACACTAAATATTTCAAATACTGAAAAATAAGTTGTTAGTTGTTGTTTTGGGGAAAGAGTGACATGGGCTGGTGAGCATGGCATTTGCAAATTTGCAGACCACTACTTGCAGACTCTCAAAAAAATGTACAGTCTCATATCCACACCTGGAAGTAGTTTGGAAGAGAGAACAGAGTAGCTGGCCCAGCTGTTTATGTCCCCTGTTGGCCAGTACCTAACCGACAGGCTGCCTTGCTGAACATTTGCTAAAATTTTTGGGTGGCCTCACAGCGTTTTCTGTGGCACATAGCACTTAGTAATCAATTCTAGAAGACTCCGAGGCAAAGGTGGGGGCGGCTAATGGGAACAGCATGCAACTGAAAAGTTGCTTCCAAGCCGGTGGCTTCTATCTCCACTTCCTCTTGTTGGGGGGTTTCCCCACTAAGTGTGCACCTGGCAAGGTAGGAATCTGTATTTGAAGAGAATGTAATCAAAAACAGAAGTGAGATGATCCAGCTATGAGATGCTCCCACCTCTCACCTGCTCCAGGCAACTGCTCTGATTACTCACTCCTTCTCTGCCAGAAAGCTCTCCTCTCCACTACTGGAATCTTCTTCTGTCAGTCAGCTTTGACAGAATGGAGTCCCCTGACCACAAGACCAGACAGAGAGAGTTATGCTTCAACAGTGCTCCAGGGACCGTAATGAGGAAGAAAATTATTGTCCACCCCAGGGGTTGTGAAATTCAATAAAAACATGAGAAAAATATCTTCCGAGAACTTCCAGAAATCACCTGTTCTTAGCATTTTTATTTTATGGCCATGACAAAAGGGTAAAAGTAACATCTCATACCCTTTTCTTCCTCAAAGCAAAGGAGTATCTGTATTTTGGGAACATCATGCCAGCTTATGTCATAGCGTTCAAATAAATGGAAAAGCCAAAAATATCCCTTTCTGAGAAGTGATGTAGGCCCAATGCTGGGAAAGATTCATTCTCTTCTACCTCCCCAGTTCAAATCCTCCTCTCCAGTCAACTTATCACTTTCCTGATACCAACCTTCTGAGTACAGGCTCAGCCCTAGCAATGATAGCATATCTCTTCCTCTGTCTGAAATACTTCCCTCCTATGGGTATGCTCTTAAAAACTTACCTTAAGCCTATTATGTCTATTAAGTCTTGCTTGCCTGCTCTAGTCAAAGTGATTGTATGAGTCTTGTACTGATGCCATTTTTTTTTATTGAACCACACAATTTGAGAGTTCCGTGACGACAAGAGCTTACCTTAGACATCTGTGAATTTCCTACAGAGCCAATAAAAGATGGGTTTTAGTTCCTACATTGTACCCACTCTGTTCCTAAAGTCAAATTGAGTCATTAGAGTCTTGACCCAGAGAAAGAGCATTTTTCCACCAGTCTTGGGGGACCACAGTAACCCTGCAGTTGCATCTGACCTAGAGCAATGATTTAAGGGGGACCAAGCATTCTCCTCACCATACCACTGCATGTGGTTGACTTTCCTTGTGATGTCAGATGTGCTTTTCCTCAGCCACCACATAATAACCTGCTTCCTTCTAGATCCTACACGGTTGGATTTCAGCACATGTGATAAAACTTATTGAGAGTTTTCCTTGGACAAAGCCCCATTTTGGAGGGAACATCTATCGATGCCTGAGTCTCACAGAGAAGATTATTTAATAATAAGCCAAGGTGGCAGACTATGAAGATAAGGTCCACGCACAAATGCTGCTCTTGGCACAGACACAGCCATGGAAGCTCACTTCCAAGAAATCCCCACGGCAGAGTTCTGCTCTGCACCTCTGGGAGGATTAAAGTCAGAAGAGTCTGGCTTCTCCAAGAAGCCCCATCAACTTCCAGGAAGGTGAGGCTATATTCAACAAAACAGAGCAGTCACGCAGTGTCATCAACTCTGGTAACTAAAAAAACATGCTATGTGGTGCAAGTTTGATTTTAGGAGAAAAATGAGCAAAATAACAGGGCCAGGTTAGGTCATGGCCATAAATCAACCTGCTACAAGGCAAGGTCTTTTCTCAGGATGTTATGCCTGTGGCCACTCCACACGCGTATGTGCTGCCTTCTGCAGAACTACTTATCCAACACCCCGACGCCCCAGAGAGAGCATGAGGGGAACAAAAAGGACTAAGCAGGAGAGGGAAAAAAGCCATCCATCAAAGACCAGGCAATCCTGGCAGAGACCAGGACCGTGTGAGCAGGAACAGTGGGAGAAAGTGAAAAAAGAAGCCCAGGGAGGTGTTTTTCAGTTGTTCTAGATAACTTTCCTTCAAGACAGAATCAGCCATGGAAGGCTTAGCTTTTTTCTATGACTCCAGGCTTTTACAAATAAGAATACAGAGTGGGAAAATTTCACTGGCATCTTTCTGGCAAATTTTTCAACCTCTCCTTACAGTCTACTTCTCATTATAGACATGCTTTCACATGCAAAGATAATAGAAATCAAGACATAGGATTTCCCTGGCTTTCCATGGACTGCCTTTGTATGTGCAGGGTGGGAGTCAATGAGGAAGATTTGCAGGGGAAGGAGAGAGTTTGCTTGGTGATTGCCCGAGAGAGCAGGAAAACAGAGTGGTGAGAGGAGGGTAAGAATCTAAAGGAGTTGACAACCTCAGAAGAGGTGGCCCATTTATGACACCCATAGAAAGTAGTTAGCATGGTTCCTGGAAGTGTCAATAAATATTAGCTACCCTTAGAATTATTATTACTAGTGATTGGGCAGGGGAAGTGCAAGAAGCTAAATCAAAAGCACCACCATCTCCTACTCTACCTAAAATCAGCAGCACTCGCCAAGAGCTTAGGCCGAAATTACACACAGACCTCCAGAAAGACCATCTCTGGACCAGAGCTTCTCAGATTCACTGTGGATATGAACAACCCAGGGATCTGAATACATGCAGATGCTGACTCAGCAGGTCTCAAGTAGCACCTGAAATTGTGTATTCCAATGGGCTTCCAGGTGAAGCCAATGCTGTCCAGCCTCAGACCACACTTTGAGTAGCAGGACTCCAAACCAGAGCAAATCAAGATCTATGTCTTTGAGGATGCACCTTTGTCAGCCTTGGGTAATGGACAGAGACTTGTCTAGTAGCTTAAATATAATTAACAACCTCACGTAAGTCTCTCCCACTCCCACTTTCACCTCACTTATAACACACACACACACACATACATACACACACACACACACACACACACACACTACACACCCGTAGACACGTTTGCCTAGTGACCATCTGGGACACTTCTCTCTACTCCTATATAACCTGCACAATAATATTGGCATCAATTTTAAAAAGAAGCATGGGGGGATGTGAAGACACTAATAGGTAAACTCAAAAAAGAAGAAATAAGAATTTCAAGTGTTCAACCTCAAGAAAATGAAAATTAAAACAAGACAAAAACTCTTGTCTCTCAAGTTGGCAAAGAGTAAGGACAACAATAGTTTCTAGATTTGGTGACATGGTAGAGAAAAGGGCAAACTCTTGCACCGCCGGGAAGAGAGAAAATTGGTAAACCATTCTGGAGAACCACTTGGCAACCATTTGCAAAAACACTCACACCCTCCAACTGTGTAATTTCACATCTAGGAATCATCATTAAGGAAACAATCTAAGAGGATATGTTCAAAAGCATAAACACAGATATTCGCAACAGCATTATTTATATTAGAAAACAGTATAGTACGTCTAAACAATAGAATACTACCCTATGTCCCATATTTAGAGACATAAGAAAATATTCACAGTTTATTTACTATAAAACAAGGTAAGTTCTAGAACAACCTGTATACTTTGATCCAAATTGTATAAAGTAATAGATATGTGTTTATTTTATACATGCAGATTTATAGGAAAAGGATTTTTTTAATTTGTACAATTAAACAAATTCTCTGAGTATTCATCTGTAAAATGGAACTAATGATAGTATCTACTTCATTTGAAGATTAAATACTTAAATACAGGTAAAGTTTAACTATAGTAAATACTCAAAAATGTAAACTTATTAATTATGGGCATTTTTGTCTTGTTTGCTGCTGTATCTCCAGTGTCTAGAATGGAGCCCCGCACATATTAAACATTCCATAAATATTTACTGAATATGCAAATTAATGAATGAATTATATATGGTACATAGGGCACTGGCATTAAAACCAGATATGTTCATTGGAATGGATCATAAATGACACTAACGGTCAAGCAGATGTGACTTTACACTCTGGGTGACAAATGAGGAGCCACTGAAGGATGTTAAAGGTAGGACATGGCAGGTGGTACCTAATCAGATTTGATGGTTAAAAAGTTGTAATGATGTTAGAGAATTGGAATAATAATCATAAGGAAAGGATAAAAAGAGATTAAGTGAATAGTAAATTGGCGATTTCCATTTCTATATGGGCTTGAGGTTAATTAAAGGAATTTTGCGTTGCTTGGAAAGTATAGAGAGCAAAGGGCTTGGGTCCCTGTGAAGCCCACACCTGTGAAAAATCAGGCCCAGCACTGCCGTGAACTGCAAATAAATCTAGGGCAGTAGGAGCTTCCTTCCTAAGGAAGCTTCCTTAGCCCTTCCAGCAAGAAACAACATGGCCTTAGGCTCTCATTACCTACTGGCTGGGTGTGACGCGTCACTTAACAACAGGGATATATTCTGAGAAATGCATCGTTAGGCAATTGTGTCATTTTGCAAATATCATAGGGTGCACTTACACAGACCTAGACCATACAGCCTACTGCACACCTAGGCTATCTGGTATCGCCTGCTGCTCCTAGCTGCAAACCTGTGCAGCATGTTACTGTGCTGGATGCTGTAGGCAGCTGTAACACAGTGGTAAGTATCCGTGTATCTAAACATAGCTAAACATAGAAAAGATACGTTAAAACATGGTATTATAATCTTATAAGACCACTGTCATATCTGTCATTGACCAAAATGTCACTATGCAATGGATGACTATATTTTCTTGCTGAAAAAGTAACCCCCAGGGATGAGAGAGAGCCACCCAGATACTAAACCTGGAGTTCCAATGTGCCTTCCAGAGAGTAGCCAATGCTTTTGGGGGCCTCACAAGGGCCTCCTAAGACAACCCTGCCCCATTCCCGACTCCCCCAGACTCTCCAAGACCTTGATCTAGACCCACAAATAACCCAGGGGAGCCGGCCCAGCAGTCAACTGAGAACCAGAAAGGTGGTTAATACTATTCTAGTCAAAAAAGCAGACTTTGGAGCTAGAGCTTCAAGACCAACCACACATAATATCTCCACAACCTTGAGCAACATTGAGCAAGTCTCGATACCGATACCTGGTTTTCCTCATCCATAAAATAGAGATAATAATGGCACCTAATTTACAGGGTTTAGGGGAAGATTAAATTAATTCACACATTTAAGACAATTAAACAGTACTCAGCACACAATAAGCACTCAATGTTCTTATTCCTTGCTCATATTATTATCATTTTAACAGCTGCAGGCCTATCTCTCCACTGCATTTTAAGCTCCTCGAGAGCCAGCAATTCTGCCTTATACTCCCCGACCTTCCCATTGTGTCAAGGCCAACCTTGGCCCATGGTGGGAATAAGTAACTCACTCGAGAATTGAATCCACAAGAGGTAGTTAGCAGAGTTGCCAAGGGCATCCTCCCAAATAATGATGTGCCACATGACACCCACATTTCCTCTAATAAAAAAAAAAAACGCTTAAACCCCCTCCCCTTCTATGCCACTCACTCTCCGCAGTGGGAACAGTGGCTGAGCTGGCCCAGCCGGCTCTGCCCGCGACGCCCCTCTGGCTGTCCACCTCCTCCAACATGGCCTGCTGGCATCAGGGACAACCAAGAACCACCTTCAGACTCGCCACCCCTACTTATCCTGAGCATGTCCTCTATGGTCAATACTTTGCTTTGACATTATCCACGATTCAGTGCATTTAAGCAACTTTGAATTATTTTCCCCCGTATGAGGAAATAAATAACTGAAATTTAATAAGTACCACAATTGTTCCTTATGTCTATGACTAGTCATCCCTACCCAGAAAAAAAGAAAGAGAGAGAAGAGGGTGAGAGGTTCAGGGAGAGAGAGGGGCCTCCTGAGTAATTTGTAAACATGGGAACTTTTTTTGGAATGTCATTTTAACCATTTTTAATAACCTTCAGGAACAAGCAGTATGGAATTTCCTAAACATTCAGTACATTCTGCTGGTCTGGGACTGTGGAATTCCAGGAACAGCACACCAGGGTGCAATAGTTAACCGGCTGTGGGCCGCATGATGGGCATCTGGGAGGAGGTGTGGAGGGGGCTGCTGTCCTTCAGCAGCGGTGGACAGCGGCCTCCTCTTTCTATCAAGCTGATCTCCCACCATAATGAAAATAGGAAACCATGTGCTTGGGATTCCGGCAGCACGATAGAAAGGATCCGAATTCCCAAATGCAGAAGATAGGTCATGCAGTATGAAGTCACACACCCTAGGGAGCCCGGAGCATGTCAAATTTCTTAATCTTGACGAGGACCTAGCACCCAGCACCTGCTGGTCCTGGGAGAGAAATGGTGTCCCCACAGCGGGTACCTTAGTCCCTCTTCTCCAGCCTCACCCCATCCCTACCCACGTCATTCTGAGAACTCTCTCTGATGACTGCAGCTAAGCAGCATCAGCACCAATGTCCTGTTTTTCCCTCTCCTCCTCCAAATAAATCATTTTGAGATTCCCTCAGAAATTTGCTTTGGCATTTTTTAAATCAAGTATGGCTTGCAGAATAAAGGCAACCCTAAGAAGAAGCGTTTAACTAGTGTTAAATATATACTCAATGATCCAGTGGTGTTGCAGACATAGTTATTTAAAGAAGCATGAAAAGATCTTCTTGCAATGAAAATAACCTCCCAACCTCCCTGTCAGCTAAGGGTAGAAATTTGCATATCAGGTTTTCTTAAAGTGGGACATCATATGACTTTCATAACGTTAGTATTTGTCCAATGTATACGTACTTAATGACATCTGAACGTTTTTGCCCCCACCGTGGGGTCAAAAACAACCCTAGGAGACTCTAAGTGCTTTCTAAGAAGCAGGTTGTGGGTGAGGCCAAGCAACCCAGAGACCACACAAAACCAAATGCTATGCAATCAGAACCTAAAGGCTCACAGCACCTTTTATTCTACTAGTTTGAAAATCTGAGAGGAAACCAGACGTACAGAGTCTTTGTGTTCTCAGATCGAACCCAGGTGAGTCTTCAGAGCACAGTGTTCAAAGAGGATGCTTAAAGCGGACCTCAGAGTAAGCCCCTGCCATGAAATAGCTTTGGCTGCTTGGCCCTAAGCGAAAAAGAGAAAGGACAAGGAAAATACGTGATCTAATTAATTGGCACTTCAGGTTAAACGAGA
The DNA here is from genome assembly GCA_963574695.1 of Propithecus perrieri. NCBI lineage: Eukaryota > Metazoa > Chordata > Mammalia > Primates > Indriidae > Propithecus > Propithecus perrieri. Next base: position 81,690 of record CAUYRB010029568.1, on the reverse strand, counting down.
GCTAAAGTCATAATATTTATTCCTTTCTTATTGAAAATCTCTCTAAGATATTTTCTTCTGCTTTCCAGTAAGAGTCTTGAGTTAACCAGAAGCAACTTGAAAGACTTGAAATCACACAAAATTGGAAGCCAAGGAACTTGGGTTGTGGTCCCAGCCTGCTCCTGTGTGATGTCAGGAAAGGGCCTTTCCCTCTCTGGGCCTCTTCCCTCCAGCTGTGAAGATGTTGCCTGGGTCATCACTCGGCCTATGATGCTCTGACAGTCCATGCCTGGGATCTGCATCTTTAGGTTTATCTCAAAGTACTTTAAAATCATCAGCCTTCTAACCTCTTCTCACCATTCCACACCCTGTGACTGCGGCCACAGAACGTGGAAAGGATTGGGCTGAACCCCTAAGCTGAGGGCGGGTTTTGTTTCTGCTAGATTCCCCTTTTCAATTTGTCTTGTGATCATGGACCTTTGTCTCTTACAAAGCAGACTAAGATATTGCAGTGAGTTAAGGACAATGGTTATTTGGGATCCAGTTACTCAAGGTTCACTACAAATAATCTCATGCTCAGTCGTATCATGTAGAGGGGCAATACATGCAGTGAGAGTTCAGGAGAAGGAGAGTTCGCAGGGACCACAGTGGGCAGGGAAGGCCTAGGGGAAGAGGCACGTGACCCAGGCCTGGCCAGCTCGGCTGGCAGCATCTTGAGAGCAAGCCCTGGGTCTGTTATGTGCCACTACCTCACCACAGAAGGGTGAAAACCACACTGGCATTGACCGGATGCTTCCTATGCACCAGGCATGGCTCTAAGCACGTGATTTGTATTCATTTATTTAATCATCACAGCGATTCTGGGACAGAAATGACCATTGCTCCAATTTCGCAGATGAGGAGACTTTAACTTGCCAAGTTTGCAGGGCTTGAACCGGGAACATCAGACTCCAGACCTGCATTCCTGACCACTAGAGCGAGGGAAAGAATATAAACAAATGGAGCGATTGAGGCAAGACGTTCGAGGTGAGGAGACAGCTGTCACAGAGATGAGGAAGAGGGAGTAGGCAGGCCCCGTGGAGAGGAGACAAAGTCCTCCCTGACTCAGGAACGCGGTTCATGCTGGGCGTAAGGACAGATCACGCTCTAGGTGCACAAGCGGCCAGATCATCCTCCATCCATCTGTTCGACCCAAAGCGCCCACTCCACGTCAGGCCCTGGCCTGGGTGCCGGAGGGACACAGGGAGGGTGGAGACCCAGAGAAGCCACCAGAAGCCTGCAGGCGATCAGAAGGCTTTGGCTGCCAAGGAGCTTGAACTGGGTGACGTGGGACCCCCAAGCAGTGTTGGAGCAAGAAGGAAGGCTGCAGGCTAGCGGAGGCAGGGCGAGGAGGAGAGGCGTGGACAGCAAGCTGAGCGGCTGCCTTCTGCTTTTGTCCTGAGTGTTTGGCGGCCACCACCCTAAGGCACATCACTGCTAAGCTCCCAGAATGCCATGAGCAGAGAGGCAGAGGGGTGGGACACCTCCTTGTGCCCCCTCCTCTGCCTGGCTAATGTTAGGCCAGCAACACCCCCACTCTGTTCAAGGGCCCAGCAAAGTCTGCCACACCCGGGAGGAGACAGTGCCCAAGATTCCCTCCATCTTCCGGATCCATGCCGCGGGCTGTATTGTAAGGATTGTAAGGATATTCTCTTGTGCAATTATTTCAAATTATTAATGTTCCTTGAAACAAACAACGTCTAAAATAGAGCTCCGCTGTGGTTAGTGTTTATTATTATTCTGCATAAAGTTGAAGTTTATTTCAAAAATAGTTATTGAGTGCCTACTTTGTGCTCAGGAAACATCTGTTGAATGAATGAATTAGTAAGCGAGGGAATGGATAAAAAAATAAACCGAGCTAGAAACTGCCTATCAGTACATTTTATGTTTAAAAAAATTTCACCTCCAAAAAGAGAATTTTACAAAAACTCCAGATTTTGAGAGGACCAGAGGAAAAAAGCTGGCAAGACTTGAAACCCAAGGAGAGTTTCCTGGCCCCCTGGTGGCTTCTTCTTTGGGTGGTGAGATTTACCTTTCTCAAGGAACACACTCCTTCCTCTTCCTCCCGTCCGCAGGAACAGTGTGAACAAACATGTGCACACGGGTTCCGTGAGAATAAGAAGGAGACAATATGTACAAACCAGAAGAAACATAAATAGAATAATTACCAAAAGTTTAGAAATAATCGTAGTTAAACCAAGTTGGAAATTACATCCAATTTTTCCAGAAGACTAATTTCTGGTCAATATTTATCAAGCCTAGATAGATTTGGGGGGCTGGGAAGGGGGAGTTGAGGTAGAAGATAAGGATAATTGTCTCTTCTGTTATTATGGAGAGGGTCCCAAACTTCTTAGCCATCTTCCAAATCAATAAGGCTTAGTGATTACCAGAGCTTCCTGCGTCTACTTCCAAATAGGGTATTATAATTCACTTCATCATTCACCCTCTGATCCAGTATTTACTGAATGTGTCACTTGTTCTTGGCTGACAATGCACTGGGTGCTACGGATGCAGCAAGGAAGGAACTGTGTACAGCCCCTGACCCCAGACAGCTCGCAGCCCAGGGGGAGCTGGCCTGGAACAGAACGGGGCGGTACGGCACGTCTGTTGGCTAAACGTCCTAGGACGGCACAGCGCCCAGTACACGGGAGGAGCCCCGTGAGTACATGTCTAATGAACAGAAAGAAAAATGGGAATTATGGTAGATTGCTCGACACGTCTTGATAAGGCAGGAAAACACGTTCGAGAACAAACCTAGATCAGCGTTTAGAGAGGCCAAGGAAAATTTCCTGAAAGAGATGTCATAGTCACTAAAAATCCAGGGGGGAATCAGAGCAAGTCAGGTGACTCTGGATTTGGGGGACGGTTTCCTGTTAGAAGGAGAAGTATAAAGGGCACACGTCAGAGGCCGAGGCTGGGGAGAGGGTGTCTGTGTCACTGCTGGAAGTTCAGTGCTGCTGGGATTGAACTGAGAGTGAGTGTGTGGACGCGTGTGAGCACAGTGCAAGCGTGTGCCTGTGTGTGGGGGTGAGTGTGTGGGAGTGTGCACGTATGTGTGCATGTGTGTACAACAGGTGTGCGAGTTTGTATGCGTGTGCATGTATGTATGTGCGCACGTGTGTGCGTGTATGTGTTTACAACAGAGGCCAGTGATGATGCTGAGGAAGTAAACAGGGTCCCCTATGACATATCAAGGTAACCGAACCTTATCCTGAGGGCGCAGCAGAGTCATTGAAGAGTTTGGGCAGGGCAGTGACTTGAGCTGCTCAGTACTGGAGAAAGCTCCCTTTGGTTGCAACCAAACAGCTGGAGAATGAATTGGCCTCTCTGGCGAGAGACGGCCTGAATGGCTGTGCCCAGGACTAAGCTAGTATCGCAGGGAAGCTACAACAGGGCCGACGGAGACCACAGAGGCGAACCAGACGCAATGCCGCGGTTGATACTGGTGCTACGCGCCGTGGTGCATGGAGCAAGAGACAGCGACGTGAGATGGGAGCCCCCAGGGTTCTGCCTGTGTGGATGCGGCCCTTTGCCGAGACAGAGAAAACGGGAGACGCCGCGGGTTTGAGCCAGAAAGAGGGTGCAGTTGAGGCAGGTTGGGACCCTTCTTTCCTTACTGATCCTGCCATAAAAAGTTAGCAACAGCGTCGCACAGTGGCAAAGAGCGTGTGCTCTGGGGACAGAACCCCCGGGTCTTGGCTGCGTGTGCCTCGCTGTGTAGCCCTGGGCAGTGTCCTGTGTCTCCCTATTCCTTGGGCTGCCCTGAGGAGCACGTGAGTCAATACGTGTAAAGCGAACACAGTAGTGCCTGGCACGGAGTAAGCACTGCAGAAGCATTTGCAATAATTTCTTAGCGTGGTTGAGCTTGCATTTGTGCACTTCACATTTCTGTTACTTTAACTTCCATCACTTTCCCATGTTTATGTTGCCTCCCATTTCAAACTACTGGTTCTTTAACGTAAGACCTTGAGTCTTGGATCTCTCTTACCTTAAAATAAAATCTCTCTGAACCTGCTGTCTACTTCTGACATCTCCCGTGCTCCCCCCTTCCCAGTGGAGTTTCTCTATATGGTGCGATGGGCCCTGCTCTGTCTTCACCCCTCACCTCTCATTCTTGTCTCTGCTGTCACGTGGATTTCCTTCCAGGCCTCCCAGATGAGGAGTGGAACTGCTCTCCCTAAGGTCGTCAGGGATTTTCTACCTGCCAGATCCAACGAGCCTGCTCCAGGCTTGGTGGCTTATTTGGTGCTGTCATGCCTTCTGACACTTCGGTAACTCTTGCCCTTTCTCTTTCCTCTAATTCTGCTACCTCCCCAGCCTCCTTCTATCTCCCCGGTTACCACCTCTCTCTCCATAACCTTGGAGAATCCTTGCACTTGTTTAGGCAGGACTGGTCACCCCAGTCTCTATTTCCGTGTTGGCTTCCACTAGACTATGAGCACCTTCCAGAAACAACCCCCGCCTTAGTCATTCTTGATTTCCCAGCCTGTCGTTAAATGCCTGATATTTCACCCAACAGACACTCAATAAATGTTGAATGAACGAACCAAAAGAACCAACTGCTTCTTTCATAACCTGCCCAGAATACAGAGCAATTATTTGTAGGAAAGTTAGCAAATGCTGAGTCATCACTTGAATGATGACTCATGAACTGATCGATTAACTTTTAGGCTCTGCGACTTCCCCTTTGATCAGGTCATTGGATTTCTAATTCAGAAATGAGCCCTAATTGCCGGTCTTGGTAGCCCAACTGGTTGCCACGGCAACAACTTCAAATGTCCTGAGCCTTTGGGTTCCAGTCCCCATGTTGTGTCTTTGGGCAAAACCGCTTTTCTCCACCACTCACTTCTGACTCATAAAGAGGACTGGGATGTTTTTGTTTGCCCACTGAGTTTTATTTACCGGATGTCCTCTTTAAAAATATTCCAAAGAGCAGGATTGTTTTAAGGCAGGTAGCAAACATTGGAAAGGAAAAGATGCTGTTATTTTTTGGATACAAACTTAGCATAGAAATGTACTTTCTGGAAGGTGCTCGGGTCAGGGGGTACATGGTGTGAGCAGAGACAGGTTTGATGAGCCCCCAGAGGAACCCAACTCCATGTACTTGAGGGCAGAGCGTGGGATTTATGTCCCTGTTTATGACATCAGAAGCTGCAGCTAAGGGTGTCCAGAGTAGACAAGCTCAGGATCCAAACTAAGGTGTTGCCTTCCTCTTAATAAACACCAAATAAGGTATTTGTTTGGCCTCCTCAAGGCGTGGAAACAGGAAAGAGAAGGAGCCAGACCTCCTGGCACACACGTTCTGAATGAATCAGAGGGTCAGCCCCAGAGGAACAAGAGAGAAGTTGGCAAAGAAGGAAGCAGGAGGTGAGGAAGGACAAAGTGTGGCTGGTGACAGGCAAACATTCGAATGTATCTGGACTGCCAAAGGTGATTCCTACTTTCCAGCTCTGCCTCTGTCACTCCTGAATATTTCCAACCTGACAAGCTTCGCTCCACCCAGAACTACCCCGAGAGTTCCTGGTGGGTTTCCATCTCTTTCCCGAGGACGGGGAGAGAACACTCCGCTCACAGGGGCTGGAAAGAGAGCGGCTAATGGTGTCACCTGGGTCAGTGAAAGCCTCACCCACTGCTTTTCTCCCTGATATCGAAAGGACCAAGACAGAGTCTGTACAGTATCTGAAGGTTGGGGAACGAGGAGAGAAAAGGCAGTGACAGGTACCAGGCACTGAAGCTGGAGTGTGATAAATAGGGTGATCACGAGGTCACGCTTACTGAAAACCCTCTATGCTACCACCTGGAAGTAACTCTCCTTTCCCCACCTGCACCCCAGATAAATGGACAACTCCAAAGTCCCAGACCTGAGACCCTTGAGTCAGACACCAAGCCTTGAACAGAGTTGGCGCAAGCACCCAGCTGGGGCCAGACCGATGGCTGGAATCCTAGAGAAAGTTCACGGCTATGTGAGCCCTGTGAGTTTTATTTTCCTTCCTCTCCTCTGTTTCTCTCTTCCTTTTCTTCCTGAAGGTGCTGCTGCGTCACAATCTGGTGCACTGTGACGTCTGAGTGCCTGCGTGCTCCCTGCATGCCTGCCATTAGGGCTCCAGGTGGAAAGGAACAGAAAGTAATGCACTTCAGGCCAAAGGTGAACTCCCTGCGTGCAGAGCCCAGGTCGGGGAAGAAAGGGTCCATCTTAATATACCCTCAGGAAGCTAGAGGCAGAGCTTGGTGAGAGCACCCGTTTCAGCCAGCGCGAGCTCTGTGTCGCTGTGGGGAACCTCAGCATCAGAGGCCCATGAGTCTCTCCTCATTGTGCAAGACAATGGCACATTTCTCTGACCACTGAGCTTCTATCGGATGTTGGCAGCGGTCAACCCCTATTAACCAGTGAGGACACAGAAGCCCATTTCATTTTAGAAGGTCAGAAATATAAAACCAAACCCTCGTGCACTGAGGGAGATTGCAAAATTGCAATGGATGTATCCACTTTGGAAAACAGCCTGGCAGTGCCTTAATGTTAAACGCAGAGTAACTATATGATCCGGCAATCCCACTGCCAGGGATCTACCGAAAGAAACAGAAACATTATGTCCACTTCTGTGCCATGTTTATAATAGCTAAAAAGTGGAAACAACCAAAATGTCCATCAGCGGAAGACTAGATACAGAAAATGCCATATATCCGTGGAATATTATTCAGCAATGAAACGGAGTGAAGTGCTGCTGCAGGCTACGACACGGACGAACCTCACGCGAAGGAAGCCAGATGCAAAAGACTGTCTATGGTGTGATCCCATTTGCACGAAATGGCCAGAACAGGCAAATCTGTAGAGACAGCAAGGAGATTTGTGGTCGCCTATGGCTACGGCAGACTCGAGGAGAGGAGGAAGGTGGACAGGGCCAATGGGTACAGTGTTTCTTTTGGGTAATACAAAAATGTCCTAAAATTACATTGTGATAACAGTTGCATAACTCTGTCAATATACTAAAAATATTAATTGTCCACTTTAAAAATGCAAACTTTGAGGTTAGTTATATCTCAATATGCTTTTTAAAAAAAAGATGAAAAAGGAAAAAAATAAATATAAACTCCACCTGCAGTGCTCATACTAAGAAACTAACATGATTTGTTTCCTACAAGAAATCTCTAGGAAGTTTTGTTTTCACTGGAACAAAAGGTGTTTCCCTACCACTGATAGTGCCACGGTTTCTTTGTTAGAATGATTTTGGATAGTGTAGACCTAGGAAACAAAACAAAAAAGGACTATGAAAGAAGCAGTTAGCAAACTACAGCCTGTGAGCAAAATCTAGCCTGCCACCTGTTTTCGTAAATAGTTCTATTGGAACACAGCCATGGCAACGTGTTTACATATTGTCTACGGCTGTTTGCACGCTCTAAAGACAGAGTTGAGTTTTGCAACAGAGACTATGCGGCCCTCAAAGCCTAAACTATTTACTATCTGTCCCTTTAGAAAAAGGCTGCTGACCGCTGCCCTGGACTCACAAGTCTGGCATCTTGCCGCTTGAATCCCCGTCCACACACGGGGAGCAGCAGCACCCAGAGCCTGGTGGGAATGCACAATCTCAGGCTGCCCCAGAACTACTGAATCCAAATCTGCATTTGTTCCAGGTAGTTGTGCTAGTACAAGCAGCCGATGCCAAGACAGGGGGAAATATGCAAGGATTTCATTAGGGCAGACAACTCTGGGAGAAAACACAGAGGGAGCCTCAAAAGGCTGGAAGAGCCATCGGTAAGCACTGCAAGTCCAGCTCTAAGGGAAAGAGAGAGGGAAGAAAAGCTGGGTGCTGTTGATTGCATGCAGCCTGCGGAATGTTCTGCATGGCCTTTGTGAGTCCTTGAACCAGAGTGGACTGTCCCTCGGGAACTGGTCTGCCTTCATCCCTGCCCCCTAGGGATGTGTGCCTCCGTGCAGACGCAGTGATGCATTTCAGAGCACAGGGTCTGAGGTCCTTGGTCCACGAAACTCCCTGAAGTTGAAGGTCTGGGAGGCATATTCTCACTGCGTCTGCTGCCGGGTACATTCCCATGGCAGGGACAACATTTTAAAAAGAATCTCAGCTGATCTCGATGCACATTAGAAAAGCAGTGCTCTAAAGCACGAGTTAGCAAACTTTTTCTACAAAGGGCCAGACAGGAAACATTTTGGGCTTTGCAGGCCAGAAGGCCTCTTTTGCAACTACTCACCTCCGCCATTTAGCATGGAGGTGGCCACAGAGAACACATCATCAAATGGGTGTGTCTGTCTTCCGATAAAACTTTATTTACAAAAACAGCTTTTGGCTTTGGACCTGATGTGGTCCACCGGCCGTAATGTGCCACCCCTACTCTAGAGCCATGGGGTTTAAACTTTCTTCAAGTAACGAAACCTTTCCCTAACACGAGACAGGCGAGAGAGGGGCTGCCCATTTGGAAGGTAGGCGCGGAGCCCTCACTCGGCAGCCCCTCAGAAGGCCCTAAGACACTTTAGGAGGCAGCAAAACAGAATTTGAAAGCCACGGCCCTGGGTGCCACAGAGAGCTTCCAGTTTCAGAAAGCTCCTCTCACCTTGTACTCATCCTGGTGGGTGGCCAGCAGTCTAGATGTCTGCTTTGTCTGTTGTACGAACGTAACTGAGAGTCTAACACTGTGCTCGGTGTTTTAGGATGACAAAAGTGAGCCAGACATGCATTTGGCTCCCGAGGAATTTCCGGCGGAGAGACGTGGGACGTGGACACGGCTAATAAGACAGGAAGCAACGTGCCCCCACGAAATCACACGCGAAAGGCCATGAGGCAGAGAAGTAGAGGAGATGCCTGTCACACGGGGAATCAAAGAAGGCTCCGGAAATGAGGGGGCGCGGCAACGGGCTGTGGAAGGAAGGGCCACAGTGACGGTCTGTTTGACTTTTCAAGTCAGACCCCCTACACTGCCTCTCTACTGGAGGGCCGTACGGCCACGTGATAAAAAAAACTCTTCTCGGGAGGCTGAGGCAGGAGGATCGCTTGAGCCAGGAGTTTGAGGTTGCTGGGAGCTAGGCTGACACCACAGCACTCTAGCCAGGGCAATAGAGCCAGACTCTGTCTCAAAAAACAAACAAACAAAAAAAGAAAACTCTTCTCTGCAAGGATGCTAATTCACAACCAAGAGGGTGGATGCCTTGTTAACACAAGAGAGTCCATGTCCTTCGTCTCATCACAGTGGCGAACCCACTCCAGGGAACAACAGCAGGGCCTCCCATCTGCAGCTCCTGCGTGCCAAGGGCGGGGGGCCACGACTTCCTGTACATTCAGGTCCCGATCAAGGGGCGGACGTCTAATGTGGGGAGAATGGGCAATTCCTCGGGGTGCTCAGAGGACAAGCCCGCTGACCTTGAACGTTGCTATAATACAGGAAGAGGCAACTGAGGAGAAAAGTCATGCAAGTCTCATCGTCAGAGAAGCTCTGGGGAAAGCATGGGTTTGTCTCTCCACCTGTTGTCCATTCCTGCTGGACAACGGGGGAAGCCCGTGCACGGCCTGCCTTTTACATTCTCTTTGAGTCTACACGAATCTGCCGTCCACGAACCCCATACTCCACCTGAACAAAACTCTTCTCCCTGGGTACAAAACCCCTTTGTCGGGAGAAGGGCATGTCTCAGCATCCTATGAAACGTCATTTCTTAGATGCCACTCAGAACAAAAAGGCTACCAATAGTCTCTAAACAATGGGTTTTAAACATAATGCCATCTGGAAATCCAGAAGGCTCTGAGGGTCGTGCAAGCTCTGTGAACATGTACATTTCTCTAGGGAGTACACGCAGTTTTCACCAGATTCTCAAAAGGGTTTGTGGCCCCCCCAGAAAACCCAGCACTACTGTCCAATGTATTCAAAATAGTACTGCCCAGGCTAAAAATAACAGATGATATTTTTAAAACATAAAATAAACAACTCCTTTCAGGCCTCTCATCCTACAGTGTTCTTAATTATCTTGAGATCATGCTGTGAAAAAACCTATTCACTGCTATTACCATTTTGTGGATTGGCAAACTCGATTCCTAAGAAATCAAAGTGAATATTCCACCTATGGAAAAAGGAATGAAAGACAAGCAGTGATCGCCTCCCACTGTTACTGCAATACCTCCCAGGCCGTAAATAAATACCACGGTCAGGCCCTGTGCTGGGTCCTTTATATACACAGCTTATTTAAACATCATAACAACTCTGCAAGACATTGTCTCATTTTTCTTTTTCCTTTTTGGAGACATTTTCAATTTTATTTAACTGGAATAATACATTCATATATATATTGGTTTTTCTCATTTTTCAATTTGAGGAAATCAAGGCTCAGAAAACCTCAGTGATTGCCAAAGACCACACAGCCCTGATAAGTGTCGGAGTTGGGATCTGATTTCACGTCTGTCTGCCTCCCAAGCCCCACACCGGGATATACTCTAAAACTTGGATCCTCAGAGGAGGAAAGTTTGTCTTCGAGTCAGGGACAGTTTCTTAGACATCTTTGTATTCCCCACAGCGCCTCACCATGCTTTGCATGGCGAGGCTCTCAGCAAATATTTGTTGGATGAAGAAACCTGGACTCGGGCTCCAGTTCTGCCACGGACCGAGTGACTCAGTCTCCTGCAGCTTGGAGCTGCAGGTGGTTACTCAGCTGGGCAACTTCAGGGAACATTTGAAATCAATTACGGGTGAGGAGGAACCTATTAAAATTTTCTCTTTTGTGTATGTTGGGGTTGAAGGAGAGGAAAGGAAGTCGAAAAGGAAGGAAAAGAACAGGATGGTTTCGGGGTTGGGAGCTGGAACGCGAAGAGGACACACCCGGATGGGACAGAATTTGGCTGCGTCCACTGCTTAGTTCCAGGGGCGCGTCCAAACGGGCTCCTCCACACCTAGGTGGCCGCATAGCCCTGAATCGCCAGGCCCCCGACTGGTGACTTTTAGGGAGCACCCTGCAGTCGAGTGATTGCGTCATCCCCTGCTAGGCCGCGTTGCCCCCCTGCAGCTGTGGGAAACAGGCGACTTCAGAAGCCCTACCTTGCCGGGGGTTCGGGCACCCCCTCTCCCCCTCCTAGGACCAAAGAGAGTCTCAGCACCTAAAATCTGTGAGCCCTGCATTTCCCTCAACCCTACGTAAAAGTATGCTGGCAGTTCATTCTGGAGTCCAACTTCCTATTTAGGAAGAATGAAGGAGTTTGGGGAGGGGGGAGAGGCGTAATCCTAGTTGACTTTGTTTTCTGCACTAGTCGCTAAAGTGCAAGTTACTCACAACCCCAAAAACGCCGCTTTGGCCCTTTCTCATAGGCCCTGCAAGAAAGACTCGTATGAAGCTGACCCCAAGGGATGCCGACCAGCAACATTCTGGGAGAGGATGATTAAATGCAGCCCAGAGGCCAGGGCAGGACAAACCTCCAAGAAATCAGACATTCCCCACAACGTGGCTGCCCGCTCTCCAGTGTGCGAAGCAACACTGCCACCTAGTGCCCTGCGTGGAAAGTATTCCCTAAGGCCCCACATCTGGGCAGGGGAGGGGCGGGGGAGGGGGTTCCTCTGTAATAGTCGATGTGGCTGAACCGCTTGAAGTCTCTGACTCAGAGAAAGTGCCCCAAGTTCGGCAGATTGAGGATTGGGATGCTGGGTTTAAGTTAAGCAGGTAGAAGCTGAGGTTTGAGAGCTGTTGACCAGGGTGCCAGAGCAAGGCTGGCAGCCCCTTGGACTATCCTCACCGGAGCAGCAGAACTATGACAGCTGGATTGTGTGCAGCTGCCAGGAACACGACTCTGTCGCTGTCCTTCTGCACAGGTGAAGGCCAACCATCCTAGGAACAGGCGGTGACCAGCCAGTGCTGTGCAGAGAGAGGAAAGATGGCTGACCTGCTGACAGGCGCGGGTCTGTGAGTGCAAAGCAAGGAGCCTTATTCCGAGGAGGACCACCTTGGCAGCTCTGTGGCTCTCAGCCATGGAGCCCACAGGGCACGGGGGAGCAGCTGAGCACAGTGAGGACACAGGGCACCTAAGCCCTCGGGAGCCCAGCTGCCAGAATCCTGAAGCATGAAGATCTTGTTCCCAACCCCCATCTTTCCCAGACTTTAACCCTAAATCATTACCGGATAGTTTCCGATGCGCACAAATGTGAAGAGAGGTATAGGGTGGAAGGTGGAGAAGAGACAGCCCTGGGCACTGTCTGCCTCGGCCTGCCTGGAGCAGACCTGCAGGGGAAATACTCAACACTGCAGCGGGCGCCTTGGTTTGAAGAGGAAGAAAACTGAGAAGCTAGACTGTCTGCAAAAGATTTCCTGCCCGATTTTACACGCTGAAGGAGGTTAAGAACGTTCAGGGGGGCACTTCAGAGGAGGACCTGAGTGTGAGCTGCGGGCAGGGTCAGGGCGGTGGCGGTGGAGGACAGGTGGGGAAGGCAGGGAGACGTACAGAGGGGGTGGGTGGAGGCGCAGGGAAGGCCATAACTGGAATCCAGTCATAACGCTGCTCTCCTCGTGCACAGTGTGTGAGAGGACACGGGAGGGACAGGACAGGGGTCAGGGACCCACTGCGCTGAACCTGTTTCCTTAAGTTTGGGCTTTGATAGCCCAAAGCAATAGCCCCTGAGAGCCTCCCACATATGTTCCTGTTGGATCCTTCCCCAATTCTTCGCAGCCAGGGAACTGATCCCAGGTCCCTACGTTGCTACTGCAAGCGGAGGGGTAAGCAGAGTCGCGGGTCTCAGTCTAGACTGCAAGCACACAGTCTCCCTGGCAGATGGGTACTAGGAAGCGAGATTAGGCAGCAAGAAGATGTCATCTGGGAAAAACTGCAAAGCTGCCAACTCTGATCAGATAATCATCTCATTATTTCTTCCATTTGGCCCCAAAATAAGGATTTCCTTCTACTCTTTCTCTGCCCCCACCTAACTTACAGCCCAGCCCCTTCCCTCTCCGCTTCCCTCACCCCCTCTCCCACCCAAAAATAAAATAAAGCAAAACCACAAGACTTGAGAGCGCTCAGTGTCTGGGAATCCCAGCTTCCGAAGGAGAAATCACAGCCAAAAAGGGGGAGACAGAGTGTCCGGAAGGGATGTTCCAGCAACACCCCAATGAAAGAGGCTCCCTCCTTCCAGATTTCTTCCCCTAGTTTGAAACTTATTTGCAGGCCTCCAGCAACCTGAGAAGTTTTTAATCTGGAGGGTTGTCAAGCAATTCAGGCGCTCTGGAGTTCTATTCCCAGCCCGCCTCTGGCACACTTCTTATTGCCTCAGTTTCCCCATCAATGTAATGGGGCTGGAAAACATCAAAGGGTGTTGTGGACGATCCAAATTAAAAACATTAAATGGTTCTACTATGTGCCTTGCTTTGTGTTCGATTCTGCCATGGGAGATCCAAAAGGATGGTGAGAGTCCAGTGATGAAAAACATCAAGTGGAATCCTCACCGCCTTGCTTGACACGGACCTCCCCAGTAAGACAAAGGGAGACAGTGACTCCTAACCCTACTCTTCTCTTTGCCCTTCCAGGTGACTTTCCAGGAAAGCTAAGATCTGGGTATAGCGGGAAATAGATACGTGAAACGTTCCCAGACAGGTGCCTCTGATCAAAACCATAGAGTTATACAGGTTTCATTTTAGGTGCCTCTTCCGACACTCACGGCCAGAAGCCGGGATGCTGGCTTGTGAGCGCCACTGTTCCCAGTAGCGCTGGACACATGATTGCTGTCCCTAGGCTGGACACATGATTGTTGGGACAGAGTGAAAGGCACCAGGACCTCGACTAGGTGGTACTTCTCTGCCAGATTTTAGGGCTGCTTGGAGAAAAGGGAAGCAGCCAGGCTCCGACGGCTGTGTACCTGGCAGCTTTGTTCCCTCACTGCCTGGACTGGCTCGGGCATGACTCCCTGCTCAGGTCCTTGGACACTCATCTATTTTCAAAGTCGCCTGGGTGTCTCATACTGGAGTAGGAGAAACCAGTGTGACACCCCTTCCCCACTGACAAAGAACCAAAGAGATTTATCCCTTTAAAGAGAGGTCAAAGAGATAAGTCTCCTAAGTACAAGCACAATGTATAGAACTAGGTGAGATCAACACAAGGGACAAAGGCCACTGTGGTTAGAGAGTCATTACCTTCCCTCTGCTGGTGTCTGGAAACCTGCTGTGCTGCTGAGTAAAAGCCCTTCCCCCACCCCCACCCCCTTAGCCCTTCCTGGCTTTCCTGCTCCAAGCCCTCCCCTCCTCGCTCCCTACCTCTATCCCACCAGAAACGGAGCCAGCCTTACCGCCAGGATCTCAGAAAGCCCAGGAGTGGGTCATTACCTGCGATGATGGCTGGGTTGTTCTGTCCTCCCTCCGGTTTGACCCAGGCTTCCACTGTGAACGCCTCCCGGGGAATCTCAGCCAGCACTTCTGGACGCAGCAGCAGCCGCTCCCGCCTCCCAGAGAAGTACAAGACAGGCAGTCCTCCCTGGGAGTTAAAGGTCCCTGCGTCCCAAGAGGGGTCCCCTCCACCATTTTGGATGCTGTCCTCCAGTGGGCTGTTTCTGACCCTGTGCGTAAGGGGACGCTTGGGCCGAGGTTGGAAATGCGGAGGAGAGTCATTGGTGTCTCCCGACACGTCCTCTGCCTGCCTCTTCACCACTGGGCGACGACGTCCAGACTTGGCCCGGCCCTTCCTTTGGGTCTCTGGTTTGGGTTCCTTCAGGCTTGCGAAGGTGGTGGTGACGGTGGCTGTGCTTTTCCAAGTCCCAGTCTCACCTAGAGAGTCCTTGGATCTTTGGTTGCCAACATAAGTGTCATCATCTCCCAGCAGCTCAGATTGCCCAATAGGACCATCCCCTACCCACGGGGCTGCTGGCGGCTCAGCCTCGCTCCTCGCTCCTGCTGTACTTTCCATCAAGTCTTGGGGAACGAGGCTCACAGCCTTTCCCCCGGGATCTGTCTGACCGCGTCCTGCAGGACGGATTCCCTGCTCGCCCACAGGGTAGGGCCTCAGGTACTCCCCAGGCCTGCTGGGGTACACCCCAAAGAGGTGATGCTGGGGAGCAGCTCTCGGTCTTCGAGGCTTAGCCCCCAGCCAACAGTGTTCTCCTTCCAGCAGCACCTGATTCAGGTGTCCCCGCCGAGCCAAGGATTTCTTGCGTGTCCAGCCCGGCTCAGAGCTGGCAGTGCCACACGCCCACCCCGCCAAGATCACCAGGCTTATTCTCAGGAGCTTCAAGCACGTCATGCCTCCTCCAACTCCTTTCACAGAACCAGAAGGCGACTTCTGGGTACCACACCAGAATGATGGGGAGAAGAGAGAGACAGCTAGCAATGGATTTGCAGTCGCCAGGGAAACTGTTCTGTTCACAGACCAAACTTTTTCAAATAGCCCCAGAAGAGTGCCCCCTTCTGGCTACCTGGCCTGGAAACTCTGCCAGCCCGGCGTGGCTTCTGTGCCTGGCCCGCTGCGTGCTTCCCCGCGCTTCTCCCCGACCTCACTCTCCTTGCTCTATTTTAGTCCTTGCAGAATGAAGTTAATTTCTCTTGGTTCCTTTGAATTTCCTCCCGGAGAGCTCAGGTTTCTACTTTTTTTTTTTTCCTTCTTCAATAACCCTCCCGTCCCTGATACTAGAAGAGAGCCCCAGGGGCAGGGCAGGAGCCAAATCTCTCAAAATACACACTCACTCACACACCCCGCTTGCTACCTGAAGTCATTCAAAGCAAGCTTATCCTCTAATTTTCATTTCTTCCTCTTCTTCCTTCCCTAGGAGTTACCTTCTCTTTTTGTAATCCTTAACCCAGAATATGTTCGCCTTAAAACAAATTGCTAGAAGAACTTTCGTACAGAGATATACAATGTGATGCTTCTTATTTTAAAATGCAAAAAAAATAGTATAGGGGGCACAAAAATCCAAGCCGATACTTAACTTCCACTCTCCAGATGTCCTCAGCCAGGTCCGCATCCAGCTTCCAGTCTGCCCCGCAGGTTAGACTGTTTCCCTCAGTTTGGTGCTTGGGCTTGTTGATTGTTGGAGCTTTTTAAACCCCCTTCCAACTTGTTGGTATGTTGCGAGTCTTCGTAAAGTGCTCCGGGGTGCCAGTCTGCTGTTCTGGTAACCGCATGGGTCTGAGAGCCCTTGGCTTCACCTTCTGGGAGTCTTGTGGGGCCCTGGGAAGACTGCAGAGAGAGCAAGAAGAGCGTGGACTTCAGGGGACCTGTCCTCCCGGCCTCTCCTGCTCCCCTTCGCTCCCTTTCTCTCTGCCTGTAACTATCTTCTTGTTTTTTTCATTTAAAGACAATGATGATGTCAAAGCTAGTAAGTTCGGTGCATCACTCCACCTACTCTCTGTCCCCTCCTTCCTGCCGAAAGCCTCCCCACCTCGCCAAGGCACGGGGCACAGACGCTACTCTTGGTTTCCCCAGTAAACATCTCGAGCTTTCTCTTTCAGCAGCCGCAGTCTACACAATCGATAGCAAACAATCAATACTGTTTTGGAGTACTCCTTCCTGTGTGTATCCTCTCTGCTTCTCTCTCTCTCTCTCTCTCTCTCTCTCTCACACACACACACACACACACACACACACACACACACACACGCACACACCCACACACGCTGCGAACAGACCTGCCTACTGCCTGATAAGCCCATACGAACCTTTTAGGGACCACTTGTGTCTTTTCATTTTGTTTTGTCACAAACCTCCTGTATCTTCTCTTACTTCAATCTGTCATTTGGGATTTAAAAGACCAATACCCCAAATTCACTTTATGTTGGACATTGGGAGAAAGGAGAAATCAATCGTCCTGCTGTGAGAAGCATTAAATGTAAATGCCATGTATTTGTACTACATAGATCTTCTTCTCTCAAGTTTCTCAATATGAAGTCACTAAAAGTCACCATATGCTGAGCAAACAAATAAACAAACAAGATGCTCAAAATAAGTAATTTGCAAAAATGAGCAGCTAGACCCAAGCAATTGTGTTTTCAATTGATTCGAGATGAATGGAGAGGGCCAGGAAGTAAACACTATGGCTTTAACCTGTCATGTTTGCCTAGAGGCAGGGGCTCTCAAAGGGTCCCCACCCCCTACATACATGTGCTTGTTCACAAACACGCACATACACACACAGTCATGGACACACACAGAGCATGGGTCTGAATTCTTAACACAAGTAAGGATGTCTGGCCACAGGTGGCACAAAACGGTTAGAGAAATGCATTGGGTCCTTCATTTGGGTAATAAGAAAAATCACTTACACTTTTAAAATCACTGCTTGTGTTGCCCACATCTAAACATGCAGCCCACATACTCTGGAGTAAGGTCACACCGCCTCTTCTGCCTTGGGTCTCCCCATCATTTTCTAAACTCCGCACCCCAGCTGGTAACAGACTCATTTGTATTCTAAACCCTTCGTCCTTAGCACGCCCTGCTGCCCTGTGTCACGTCCATGCAGCCTCAGTGCAGGCCCCCACGGAAGATACCAATTCCGGCACGTGGGCATTACTAAGCAGACGTCCCCCAGTCCTAGACTGTCCTTGTTCCTTCCCTCACGTCCCCAGCTCCCTTCACTTTTCTGACTCAGTTCTCTCTCTCTCTTTTTTTTCTGAAGCAGCTCAAGAGCAGAGACTAGGCTTTGGGTGGGGGTAGAGGGGGGTGCAGAGAAAGTCAGAAGAGCAGAGGAGAGACAGAGAGAGAGATAGAGAGGGAGAGAGACAGGGAGAGCAGGAAAGGAAGGAGGCGGGAGAGGCGCCTCAGTTTAAGGAGGGAAGTCCACAGGTGAGAAAGGGAGAGGCAAACTGCCCCCTCCCGCACGCCGCCCCCAGCCCTCAGCGAAAGGTTTCCTACCATTCATCTCAGGAGGGAGGGATCACTCAGCGGGGAGGGAGAACTCCGCCCGCTCCGCTGCCCCTTTCAGCGTGAGTGACCTCGCATCCCCGCAGGTCTCTCCTGGCTCTCAGCTGCTGGTAATCCATTCATAAGGCTTCAAGAAGCTACACAAAACTCAAGCTCCCAGTTCGGTTTCTCTCTCTCCCCTTCATTCCTTTGCTCACCACTCTCCTTCGGCTCTTGGCAGTCCAAAGTTTAAAAAAAAATGTTGAACCATTTCTGTGTTTTCCTCCTGTTGTAACTTTTGCTGTGACATCATAACCCTGCCCACCAACACCCCACCTCCCTCTCATTTCCATCCCACCCCTCATCAGCCCCATACCCCCAGCACCCCCCACACGCAGAGAAGAAGGGCTCCTGTCAGTTCCAATGTGTGAAAAACACAAAGCTACTAGAAGGTTCCCCTCCCTCCCTCGTCCCCTGCTCTCCTCCCCCTCCCTGCCTTACCCACCGCTCAGCCTCCTCTCTAGGCTTTTAACAATGATCCCATCTGTTTGACATGTGCGGGAAGGTGGGCTGGATTCAAATAATCTGTCAAGTGAATCAGATCAAAAACAAAGCAACCCCCTCCCCAATTCCATCTCACTCACACGCCCCAGACCCGAGCAGGAGTGTGAGAGGAGTCAGACTTGCGCAGCACCCACCCTCGATGCCAGGGAGAAGGACACCAAACATGCCAAGGGAAACCCAAATTTATATATACACACAAATTCTGTTGCTTATTTGTTTATGACAAACACCCGCACCGCCAGTCCCCTACCCTTCTGCCCCAAACCCTGCCACTCCGCAAGTGCACTGGCTTGAAAGCTGGCCGAATCTGTTTTGAAATCTCCAAGGAGAGGGTTTTTCCCCCTTTTTTTCACTCCAGAGCACTATCTGTGGCGATCAGACGGAGCGGGGCTGCCAGCAAATGCAGGAGGCCCCTTCTAGGGTACAGGCTTTCAAACCAGCGAAGCTGGAGGGAATGGATTTAAGGACACACAGCAGGAGCTGGCTGGATTCATTTTATTTTGACGGGGGTAGTTGGGGGAGGAATACTTCTGAAATGCCCAAGGAATGAAGGGAGAGGATATGGATTCCTTAAACAGTTTTTGCAAGAGGAGCGGTGTCTTATTCTGCAGGTAAATCTATAAGGCAAGAAATTGGAGCTTACAGATAAACAAGGACGGAGAGGGAGAGGGAGGGAAGAGAGGGAAGAGAGGAGAGGCAGGAGAAGGGATGGGGACCTGGGGAAGGGGAGAGAGGGAAGAAGGGGAGAAGGGCAGAAAGGGGGCTGGGGGAGAGAGAGGGAGCGAAGGGGGAGGGCGGGGAAGGAAGGGGGAAGGGAAGGGAGGGAGGCGAGGGGGAGGGATGGGAGGAAAGGAGGGAAATGGAAGGAGAGGGCAGGAGGAACAGGGAAGGAGAAGAGTCTGGGAGGAGGAAGGATTGGAGAGGAGAAGTAGGGGAGAGAAGAGGGAAGAATGAAGCAGAGAGGAAGGGAGGGGAGAGGTGGTGGGGCACATAAACATGGAGACCAGGAAGGCAGTTAGACCCATGATGGTTAGACAGGAAGCGGCCACAGGGGCAGGTGAAGGGAGGCACTGTAACCTGGGGCAGAGCTCAGGTTTTATGTGCAGAAAACAAAGGACACACAGTAGAGGGACTGTCTCGTAGTGATGGGACACGTTTTACACAACCAGACCGCAAGGCTTACATTGTCTCTTTAAGGAGACACCCCTGTTCCCTCCTCCTTCCCTCCCTGAGGCTCTCCCTCCAGCCACCACCTCCACCTTCCTTCTTTCACCTTGTTTTCCCAGCGTGGCTTCCCCTGGAGAATCCAAGAGTGAAATCCAGACACTCCCTCACCCCCCACCAAAGAAACCCACCCCTTGTGGCGCCTTCCTTTGTTTCTGCCCACAGAGGGTCCTGGGTCCTCTTAGCTGAAGATCAGGCTGTGCCTGGCTTTCTGCGTCTCATTTCAACCCCAATCATATTATGTTTCCTTTAAGTCCAGGACATCAGGGGTATTTTGCTTGTATTTACTTGTCCTCGTGATTACTGAGAGTGTTGGAGCAAAGACAGGAGGCAGCCCACAGTGACATCCACCTGCGGTGGACAGCGTTAGCAGAGGGGGAGAGACCCCCTCACATGGTCACTTTCTGATTCCAAAATCTGATCCCGTGAGGGAAAAATTCAGCTGGGAGCCAGCCAGGCAGCGTAGTAATAAAAACCTCCCAGAACACAACCACATGCAGTCTCTATATATAGGAGCCGGATCTGTTTTAGCTACTTGCAGTCTAAAATGACACCCGGAAACAAACATTTCAGCAATATGTTTATTGGAATCTTATTCAGCTAGTGCTGGAAAGAGGGAGCTTCTCTCAAGTATTTCGCTCCGAGGCTCAGGGTTGGTTGGTGCCTTCTGCTCCCCCTGCTCTGGCACTCAGAGCTGGGAGTCAGGGGACCTGTCGTTCATGCAGTAACTTGAGATTCCTTCAGGGTGACCTGCTCCGGCCCCCTTTCTCATGGGAGAGGTAACAAGGGTGACGTTACGCAATTCATGGCAGGGCCGGATACAG
Source organism: Propithecus perrieri (assembly GCA_963574695.1). Classification (NCBI taxonomy): domain Eukaryota; kingdom Metazoa; phylum Chordata; class Mammalia; order Primates; family Indriidae; genus Propithecus; species Propithecus perrieri. The sequence continues at coordinate 61,271 of CAUYRB010029568.1, read as the reverse complement.
CATCCAGGTCTTAGGAATCCCAGCCCAGTCTCTTTTTTCCTCCTCTGGCTACACACTGCACTGTGTCTTCACCTGTCCTGCTGTTTGCCACCCACCTGTCAAGTGGAAGGAAGGGCGGTATCAAAGACTGGCCTCCCATGGTCCACGCCCAGGCAAAAAGGCCCAGGGACAATGTGTCGGTCGACTGTGTTCTGTAACTCAGCATCACACAGCACTCAGAAGGAAATGCAAATCCAGATTTCACTCTCCTCCTTGTGTGTTCGGAGCCAAGAGAAGCCCTATCTTCTTGTGGAACTGTTGGGTGCTCCATATGCTAGATAATCATATTTTTTCCACAACAGAATTACTATTATAAATTATTAGCAGTGTTAATGGTCATGTTTTAAAAACTGCCTTTTATCCAAATAGATGGAAGTATTTGATGACAGGTTGGGCTTCCCAACACCTGGGGGAGTAGCATGGAGGAGGCAACGTGCCAGAGAGATGTATCCCCCGTGGCACTCCCTACTGAGCAAGGGTTTCCTGTAAGATTTTGAGCCTTGGCGCCAGCTTGTGGAGCCCTTTGGCTAAGACGGGGTTTGACAGTGATGTTGGATCCTGCCCTGCTCCTCAGATGACCGAAGGCCCTGCGGGGTTTACGCTTCAATTAGGGTTGCCTTTGCACTCGGAGTGTCTTCAAAGGGCAACCTCACATCAAAAATAATAAGTAGACTTGTACACTTGCTTCTCCTCTCACCAAAGGCACCTTTGTGTGCATTCTTTCTTCCCAACCACAATGAATGCAAAGCAGGTGTCATGCCCATTTTACAGATGAGGACACCGAGGCTGAAAGAAGTTAAGCAACTTACCCCCAGACCTGCAGGCTGTAAGAGCACAGCCAGGACCAAGCTCAGTCACATTCAGCTGAGTGAGAGAAGCCAGACTCAAAAGGCCACACAGTAAATGATTCCGTTTCTGTGACATTTTGAAAAAGGCTAAACCCTGAGGACAGAGAATAGGTCGGTGGTTGCCAGAAGCTGGGAGTCGAGGGAAAAGTTGAATACAAAGAACGCAGAGGGATTGCGGATTATAGGACTGTTCTCTACCTTGGATGGCATAATAATGCATGACTATATGCATTTGTCAAAAATATTCCTGTATGTAAATTATGCCTCGGTGAACTACCGAGGGCGGGGGGTGTTGCCAATTGAGCCAGGGACAGGGCCAGGGTCCTTTAATTTTGAATCCGGTGCTCTTCTTTCTAAATCTGCAGGTGTCCAGTGACCAAAGGAGAGTGTGACATTGCTTGGCTGTGGTTAGGGGCCGCTCTGTGCCGGAACTCTCCACGGGCCCTCTGACCTCGACTCTAAGGAAACCCTCTAGAGCCAGACAGCACGGAGCACCAAGCTGGCCGTGCTTCCAGCGCCATCCACCTGTGGCTCCGACTAATCAAATGCCCTCTCACCAAATAAGCACCAGTCAACGACTGTGCCCCTGTCCTGCCCTGCGGCAGCTGCGTGACTTTGGGCAAGTTAACGAACTTCTCTGAGCTATCTGTAAAAATGAGAAGATTGGACTAGAAGACTCCTAATTTCCCTTTTGGGTCACACTTGAGATTCTCTTATTTTTCAGCCCAACACTTTTCTGAGATTCTGTCTTCTCAGTTATAAAAATAGCTAGTGCTTACCTCTTCTGAATATATCAGAGACTCGAGTGTACATTAGCAGTGGACATCCATGACATTTACTTTGGTCCTTAAAGAGAGCCACATATTTAAATGTAACTCCATTAAAACACTGATATACAGAAATAGGGGTAGGATGTGGAGCATTTTAGATCTCTTCTAGTAAGAAAGGTGTCCTGTACACATGTAGATTGTCCTGCATTTAACAAATCAAATATTAGAGAACATGGTATTAATATGAAAATGCTTACATAGGAACAGTTTTTTAATTTGGTCATGTGCTAGAATTTTAAAATTTGGTAATTTCCCCAAGATGGTAATAATATTAATAATAATAAAAACTAACATTTATTACTTAAAATATGGCAGTCACTGTTCTGGTCACTTTATACATATTAATTGATTCAAACTTCACAATGGTTCTGTGAGGTGGGTACTTCTATTATCCCCATTTTTAAATAAAGAATAACAGCAGCAGCTCACATTTATGGAGCACTTACTATGTATTCGATGTAGCATCAGTGTAAATCTATTAAGCAACGCACAGTATCTCATCTAATCCAACAACTAGCCCATGAGACAGCTCCACTATGATCCTCACGTTCAGATGGGAACCCACAACAGAGAGCTCAAGTGGCCGCACTCATCCACCGGGACAAGAAGGGCCTGTCTCCAGAGCCTCGCTCATAGCCACCATAGGGCATGGCCTTTTCAGGACAGACATAAACACAGGCCAGTCGTGGTTTGACTCCCAGCATGACGAAACCAGACTTTTCCTGATGAGCACAAACCAGTGACTTTTCTGGAGTAATGGAAAGGTCTGTCTTAGGCCCCTTCCAAAACTGTGCCCCTGAGGAAGGGTCCGATGCCTTCAAGAAATGAGGCCCCGGCAAATAGCGGCAGCAAGATGCAAGTTCCACTAACGCTAAGATGCCTTGCACAGATCCGCAAAACCTCTTGTTCTCATTGTCCTTGACCCCAAGACCCAACACGTCCCCATTAAAATCTACTGGTTGGACAAATAACCAATCAACTATAACATACAAGGAAAACCAGTCATTTCCGCAACTCATTAACTTCATCCGGGAGGAATCATACATGGTGGATAGATGTTAGGTTGTCTACTTAACTAATGCTGACGTTCTAATACTAATGACAGCTATGAGTTGATGAACCATGATAAAATATATCTTTTATGTTTATCTCATTTAAAATAAGATATGACTATCTCTAACGGACCCTACTTTTTTCTCTACAGTGCTGTATTAGTTAGTTTTCACGAGGTTATGTTGTGCTAACAAACAACCTGAAAATTTCAGAGAAGAGAAAAAATGTCTCGCTCGCACATGTGGTAAGTAGCTGTGGGTCAGCTGCAGTTCTGCTCTTCACATTTTGTTTTTTAATTCTGGAATTGTGGCTAAAGGAACAGCTCCACTTATGTGCACATATGGTAATAATGTTCATCGGGTGTCAGGCAGGTGGGAGGGGGAGGAGGGGATGGGTATATTCACATCTAATGGGTGCGGTGCACACTGTCTGGGGGATGGACATGCTTGTAGCTCTGACTCGAGTGGAGCAAAGGCAATATATGTAAACTAAACATTTGTACCCTCATAATATTCTGAAATAAAAATAATAATAAATATTAAAAAAAGAAAGAAATAGCTCCTATCAGACATGCTGTTCTTGTGATAGAGCAGTGTTTCTCAACCAGGGGACATTTGGCAATTTGAAACATCCTAGAATATTCTAGAATGTCTTCAGGCATTTTCAGTGGTGACAACTGAGAGAGACATACTGCAGGCATCTAGTGGGTAGAGGCCAGGAACACTGCTAAACATCCTCCCGTGCACAGGATAGACCCTACCTCCACCTCCAACCATGAATTCTCTGGCCCAAAATGTCAACAGTGCTGAGGTTGAGAGACACTGTGTAGAGAGGAAATGAGCAATGGCAAACCATGCAGTGATTCTTAAAGCTTCCGCTTGGGTGCAAGAGAGGTAATTACTGCCTATTTTCTATTGGCCAAGGTAAATCATGACCACCACGCCAGGTGTTAATCCATGAGGCAGGGAAGGGAAGGCCTCACACAAGGAGAGTCTGCATGAAGTCCTGTGGCTATATGTCAAGTTAGATAATCTTCCTACAGGGATAAGAACAAATTATTAGGAACAATAATGCAAATCGATCACAACTTATTTAACTCAATTGAATCATTTCAATGAATGAAATGATGCCCCCGGGTTTTGAGCTGTACCAGGATGGTTTGTAGGTGGGTGGCAGTGGGGTAAGATGTAAGAGTTCTTGGGAGACAGACCCTTAAAGAGCTGGGCTTTTCAGATGACCCGCACGACCAGGCTGACATAAAGCTTCCACATCTGCAAGTGGGAGGTGCTAACCCCTATCACAGGATGTCCGAAGGATTCATGAAGCATTTTATGTGAATTGAATTGCACAGTGCTTGGCATAGGGATATGCACGAAGAGTGTGGTTATTAATTAACTTTTCCCGGACAACTTCCACGTGAAGCCAAAGGTTCAGAATACTTTGGCCGACTGTTTTGATTGTTTTGACCTCATCATTTAGATCCAGTGAATGGTCATGAAGCCACCATTTTTAGTCTTTGGGAATAATTTGACCTCAAGTTACAAAAATAAACACTAAAATTTAAAATTATTGATTCAGTAATTAAAAAAAAACCCACAAAATCAGCATTATTCCAAAACTGATTATATTTCAAGAGGAAAAGTTATAAAGCCATTTTACTTCTTTGATCAATTCTTATTGGTGTTGTTAAATTGTTTTCATTATTTTCTATGTATACATTTATTTTACTAAAATCAATTTTCACCCAGACTAATTCTCAGCTTTTGTCTGGTTAAAACAAAAATTTGATTCCTAGATCAGCTTTTGTCCACATGGGACTTATCAATTACAGCTTCGATTGCTGTGAGTTTTCCTTTCTCAGAAGTCACTGCTACTGAGTCCAATTTTCCCAGGATGCATTTTTCATATATAAATTTGACCATGTGCAATTTTATTCCTTATCAGATTTATTTTTATTGATTACTTCTATTGGTAATACGCATTATGAACTGGGTAAAATTTCTTATTCTTTGCTTTTTTTTTGGCTAATCTATAGGAAAAATATGAGCAATTTTCCTCAAATATTCTAAGACATCTTTCTTATCCAGAACTGATTGCCCTATTGTATTCTCAATGTAAATTGTTTCAAATTACTCTGTGTGTGATATCTCAACTACCCATACCAAAGAAGAATAAAAAAGTAAACAACAGTATCAAATGTCCCAGGGGTAGGGTGGTGCAGTGGGTCTAAATTATAGGGCCAGAACGGGTAGCAAAAATTACCCTGCTTCAGCAAGGGGCATTATAGGTTTTAGAGCAGTATTTCTCTAACTTTCCAATAGCAGCCCTAGATTCAGAAGAGTAAATCTCATGTTTTATCATTAAAAATAAATAAATAAGTAAACTTTGCTTTTTACTCTACAATCTGTCCATACTTATTTAGATATTAATAAATCTTTGAGTAAAATCGGTATTCCAGGAACAAATGTCATGTTAAAACTGTGTTCCTGCCTCCCCCATGCACACTGCCACCTTCCCCGGTTTAAGAAGTGTGGCCCAAAAGAATCCAAAGAAATTACATTTCCATGAGGGAGTCCAGTGTGTGCATTAAGAACCGGGCCCATGGGCTGAGCGCCAGCTGAGACTCAATAGCATGATGCTGGAAGGTGAGCAGGAAGAAAAAACTGTGCCTGAGAAAGAATGAGAGAAACTCCAGCTCACTGCCCACCTTTTCATCCCTGCTAGGGAAGGCTAGGAAATTGTGGTTTATAATGAGAAATTTATGTAATCATCCCTCGGTTTCCATCATTGATTGGTTCCGGACCCCTGAGGACACCCAAATCCAAGGATGTTCAGGTTCCTTATATACAAAGGCGTAGTGTTTGCATAAAACCTTTGCACATCCTCCGGTACATTTTACGTCATCTCTAGGTTACTTCTAATACCTCAATGCTATGTAAATAGTTGCTATACAGTATTGTTTAGGGAATAATGACAAGAAAAAAAAGTCTGCACATGTTCAGTATAGACACAAATTTTTGTTTCAAATATTTTAGATCTGTGGTCGACTCCATAGATGTAGAACCCACTCATGCTGAGGGAGGGCTCACTGTATTTGGTATTTGTCCCAGGTCCTAGCACAGAGCTCCTAAAACCCTCAGAATTTCCTAAGTAATAAGAGAGATAAAAGTGAAAGGAGCATCTTTTGTTATTCATAACAACTCCACCCAACCATGCCTGAGTTCATGTTAACAAAGTCATTTTTGGAAAGCCCCTAAGACTAGGGACTGACTGCTAGAGGGACCAAGCATGTCATTAGAGGGCTGGAAATTTTAGCCCCACCTCTTCAACCTCCAAGGAGGAGAGAGGGGCTGGAGATGGACTTAATCACTAATGGCCAATGATTTGATCAATTGTGCCTACGTAAAAACTCAAAAAGATGGGGTTTGGAGAGCCGCCAGCTATTGAACATGCAGAGGTGCTGGAAGGGTGGCGTGCCTGGAGAAGACATGGAAGCTCCGTACCCCTTCCCGGTACTTTGCCATATGTATCTCTTGCATCTGGCTGTTATTGAGTTGTGTCCTTTTATAATGAGCCAGGAATCTAGTAAGTAAACTGTTTTCCTGAATTCTGTGAGCTGTTCTAGCAAGTGATTGAACCCAAGGAGGAAGGCAGGTGGGAACCTCTGATTTGTAGCCAAGTAGGACAGAAGTTGTGGGTTACCTGAGAGCCCATCATTTGCAATTAGTGTCTGAAGATGGGGGAGGGCAGTATCGTGGGACTGAGCCCTCAATCTGTGGGATTTCTGCACTAACCCTAGGTAGATTGTGTCAGAACTGAATTGAAATGTAGGACGCCCAGGTGATGTCCACAGAGAATTAGAGGATTGCTTGGTGTGAAAAAAATAATAGAAAAACACCACACAATTGGTGGCCAGAAGTATTGAGTGTGAGTATTAAGAAAAACAATTGTTTTTCCCTACTCAAAAGCAGTTGAGAAATGGCATTAATACCACTCAGTATTTAGAACCTGAGGTAAAACCTGGACTTCTAGATCAGAGCCAACTCTAAGCCAGAACAAGCGTTAATATAACAACCAGTGTGCGTAGAACACCTCCTACATCTTTGTACTAAGTGCTAGGTATACGTCATGTCATCAGAGGCAGATACTGTTAATGTCGTCATTTTTATAGATGCAGGGATTGAGACCTGGACTAGTTAAGAAACCTGCCCAAGGTCATTCCAGACACTAAGTGGCAGGACTAAGGTAAATAAACAGAGCTCAGTTCCATGGTGCCCTTAAGAACCTAGAGTCAAGTTTGAGCCTTCCCTAGGCTTTGGCTATGTCCATGAAGGTCCAGCATCTAGAGTTGGGGAAACTGAGGATAAATTAGGAAAATGCCCTCTGTTATAACAGTAAATCTCAAACCTCAGTGATAGAGTTTATTTCTTGCTCAGTAAGACCCAGTACAAGTGTCCTGGCAATGAAGGTGATTCAGCACCTCAGACCACTGCCTTCTGGGCTCTACCCTCCCTTACAACTTGGCGTTCTCTGCCTTCAGCTGGTAAGTAGAGAAAGAGAGGTGGCCCACTTCTTAACCACTTCAGCTTGGAGGTAACACAGACCACACTTCATTGGAAAGAAATAGTCAGTGTCCTCACCTCAAAACCAAAGGGCTGGAAATGCAATCCCTTGCTGGCAACAGCCTCCTTACAATTCCATGCATGGAAGGGGCGTACGAATCCCTGGTACACAGCTAGCTGCCCCTGCCACAAAGAACATGCTCAGTCCTCCCACTCTCTCAGGGTGTGGCATTGGAGATGGAGTGGGGAAGGAGGGGAAGTCCTGACCTTGGCCGTGAGGTTCTGGAAGGCCTTGGGTAGTTCCTCAAGGAAGTCAAACGGGAGGAGTTGCTGAGCTAACACTCCATGGAAAGATGTGAACTAAAAAGTCAGAAGAGGAGTCTGAGGCTCCAGAAAATGACCAGACAGAAGAGGCCAGGTGCAGTGATGGAGCTGGACAATGGGCTCAATCCTCAATATCCAAGAAGTAGGGAAAAGAGAACAAGGAGATTGACAGAAAAATAGAAGCAAGAGTCTGGAGGGATTTTCTTAAACAAAGGCTACTACTTTTATGAAGCAATGGAGGAGAGAGTCAGCTACTTCTGGGAGCAGGGACAGGGTGGACAAGACAGTGGCACCTTTCCAAGACACACATATAGAAGGCTCAGGAAGCACAGCTGGACTCTCCTTCAAAGCCTGGCTGCCTCTTCTCCCCAAGTGTGCTTCTGGGTAGTGCCATGCCCAAGACTACAGGGACCCTGAAGAGGCCAATAGTGATACTTGGGATTCATTTTCCCTCTATCGGGAATCAAGTAACAGAGATGTGGTAGATGGCTGTGGAATTCCTCCCACACTTTGAAACTGCAAGGAAAGGAGTTCGTATCACCTGTTGGACATTTCCTTTTGGATTCCTGCTTTCTGGAAGGTTTAAATCCATTAACATTAATAGTTAATTATAACTTTTTCTTTTTTTTTTTTTTTGTTCACTTAAAAGGATTCAGGATTAAGCAGCAATTAAATTAAATCACGCTATTTAATTTAAATATAAAAAATTTTTTCCTCAGGAATTCATGAAGATGACAAAGTTAAAATTGTCTTTTTAAAGGAATTAAAGGAACTCCTACCAGGAACTTTTGTAGGGCCCAGAGGATTTTAAATACTTTGAAAAGGAGTTCCTGTTGCTAGGCTGTGTCATTAAAAAAAAAAATTTAATTGCAGAAATGTGGCCTATGTGTAAATATCATTTCAAAATGGATATGTCCCCCAGCTGTCTTCAGGAAAAGGAGCAGGCCTATGGGAAATGACAATTCCCTTCCTAAACCCCATTATTCCAGCCCAACCTTTCTACAGATCATAGCTGAGGCTGGAACAGGAAATCAAATGAAGGCAGCCTGAGGCCCTAAGCTTGTTGGATGTCCTCTTACCCATTCAACAGAGACCCTGTCCAATAGGTGCCAGGAAAAGTTCAAGTTTCTTTACCACAGACTAAACTCTGGCTGATAGAACATAGCTAAGAGGGCAGGCTTTGTAGGCTGACAAACACAGGTTCCAATCTGGGCTTTGCCTCCCTGGCCTGTGCAGTCTTGGGCAAGCTCCAGAGTTACAATTGAGGGTAAACATGTGCCTACACCATAGGAGAGAGGCCATAATAAGGAACATTTCCCAGCAGTGCCTCTGGCACGGAGTAAGCACTTAACAAACTGAAGAAGGCAGCTCCTTCGAATCTTCAGTCCTACAATTTTTTATTTTAAACTTCCAGTCATACCCAAGGATCTATTTTGATGTCACTTCTCACTGTATTCAAAAGATAATCCTTTCCTGTTTCCCAGTTGCTCCTATGTTTGTCTAAGTCTTTTGTTCTCAATTTTGTCCATCTCAGAAATCCCATTTTTATAGCAAACATTTTGTATTGAAAATTGAAACTAAGTATGACCTATCTTATATAAGTTCAAAAACAGTTAGTGCTCTATCTATAATATAAAAAGAAACAGACAATTCCTGTTTCTCTCCTTAGAAAGGCTCTCTTCCTGTCTTTCCCCCTGTGCTGAACACTTCCTGTATCTCTCCTAAGGCAGGCATATTTCCTGTTTCTCTCCTGAGAAAGGCTCACTTCCTTTTTTTCCCCTGTACAGGACACTTCCTGTTTCCTCCATATGCAGGATACTTCCTGTTTCCTCCCTGTGCAGGACACTTTCTGTTTCTCTCCTGAGACAGGCTCACTTCCTGTTTCTCTCCTGAGGCAGGCACACTTCCTGTTTCTTCCCAGTGCAGGACACATCCTGTATCTCTCCTAACGCAGGCACGTTTACTTCCCGTTTCTCTCCTGAAACAGGCTCGCTTCCTATTTTTCCCCTGTGTGGGATACTTCTGGTTTCTCTCCTAAGGCAGGCACACTTCCTGTTTCCTCCCTATGTGGGACACTTCCTATTTCTCTCCTGAGGCAGGTACACTTCCTGTTTCCTCCCTGTAAGGATACTTCCTGTTTCTCTCCTGAGACAGGCTCACTTCCTGTTTTTCCCTTGTGCAGGACACTTCCTGTTCCCTCCCTCTGTGGGACACTTCCGGTTTCTCTCCTAAGGCAGGCACACTTCCTGTCTCCGCCCTGGGTAGAACACATAAATATATAAATATATATATATATATGTAAAGAAACATAAAAAAAAATCATTTAGGCCAGGTGCGGTGGGTCACGCCTGTAATCCTAGCACCCTGGGAGGTCATGGAGGAAGGATTGCTTGAGCTCAGGAGTTCGAGACCAGCCTGAGCAAGAGCAAGACCTGGTCTCTACTAAAAATAGAAAGAAATTAGCCAAACAACTAAAAATAGAAAAAATTAGCCAGACATGGTGGTGCATGCCTATAGGCCCAGCTACTCGGGAGGTTGAGGCAGAAGGATCGCTTGAGCCCAAGAGTCTGAGGTTGCTGTGAGCTAGGCTGACGCCACGGCACTCTAGCCCGGGCAACAGAGCAAGACTCTGTCTCAAAAAAAAAGGAAAAAGGAAAAGAAAAGAATTCACAATGAAATAATATAAATTCCCATGTGTAAATATTTCTGATACAACTGCATTAGAAGACAGATGAAGTAATCAAATGTTTGAACCCACATACTATGAATAAGTTTGGATTTAAGAGAAATAAAATATTCAACAAACATTATAGGTATTTTTCTTTACACTGGCACTTTGAATTAAGGGCTAATGACGTACATCGGTGTGTATCTGTAGAGTCAGCATGGCTGTAATAGCTCTAAATGAGGCTGACAGGGGTGTGTGGTGCAAGTAACTCAGGCTGTGGGCCGCAGTGCCATTGAGGGGGAGGCTTTCTGAAATGGAGAACAATTCTTGGTAAAATTTATGAACAAACTGAAAGGCAATTTACCTTCAATAACATGGTAGCCACATTCTTGGGAAAGTATATTTAAAGAGCCCAAAAAATATTTTGTGTAAAATAGAATTAGCCACTAGACCTGGATCATCGTAAATGGGTTTTTCATCTACACAGACGTTTGGCAGGACATTCGAGAGTCAAGGAGGACACAGGAAAACTCATTTCATGGTACGTTCGTGCACCATAGGGATGTCTAGCATCCCTGGTGCCTGCTCGCTGAATGCCAGTGGTAGCGTCCAATCATTGTGACACCAAAACCATCCTCACTCCTTTATGACATGTCGCTATGGGGCTGTATTTCGCCAATTGAGTACCACACATCTAAACCAAGGCCAAAGTGTTATGCAGATCATTCTGAGTGGATCCTTATATATGTATTTGCTCTTAACACACTGCCAAGATACACAGGTAAAAAAAATCATGTGGAGGCTTTTACCTGCGTTTTTTAATGGCTTTTGGTGGTGAAGCTGAAGAACATACCTCTGTATAGTGATTTGAACTTTGTGTGCCTTATATACACACATCAAAATGTATAGAGCACATTCTAGCAAACGGTCACCTTCCTAAATGTCATCGAGAGCCCATCCTCGTTCAAGTAGCACTTCATTCGGTTCCCTTGAGCTATCTCTATTAAAAAATAAATAAATAGGGAACAACATCCAAGATTTTGGATTTCGAGACTCAAATCATTCTAGACCTTGGCCCCCAGTGCCGCATAATGTGCCCAAATTATCACTGGAAATGTTAGTGATAGAGGCTGGGGCCAGCATGGGCTCTGTGTAGTTCTTGGGCTACACCAGAAAGAACTCAGAAGCCATCATGGGAGGTGCTGGTTGTCGCTGGAGACAGGTGTTTTCCACATAACATACGCTCTGTTAGGGGGCTGTTTGAGTTCTCACTTTACTTGGCCTAAATTGAGTAGGTCAGCTTACCCGGCCGTGTGGCTCAGAGCATGGTATGCGGGCTGGGACTTACCTTAAATCAATATCTCAGCCTTGTCTTGCCCTCTGAACTATGTCTTCAGTGAAAAAAGAAGTTAATTCATTATAGCCTTACCTAATCTTCCAGGAAATGTAAGTTGAGAACCTTCTAGGTACCACCCATCATGCTAGATTCTGGGGATACATTGACAGTAACACACAAGCACTGCTCTGGTTTGCCTCGCAGGTAGGTTCGGGAGAAAGACACAGACATGAATAAATTGTAAAACATTACTACCAGCGCTGTCTCAGAATGTCTATTGAAGTGCTCCCAGACACCAAGGAGAGAGCAAACAACTCATGCAGCCATCAAAGGGACATCACAGAGGTAGTGACTTTTGAACAGCGTTTTAGGTGAAGACTAAGAGTTTTCAAGTGAAGGGCATTTCCAGAGACAGATGACACGTACAAGTAGCCCCAATAGCACTTTATTCGAGCCTCCAAGACAGCATTTATTGTAATGTCTTACAGTTTACACACAGTTATGTCTCTCTCCCCAACTGCAACCTACTGCCAATCCACAAGGCAATTTAGGCCGATGCCTGTGTCTTACTATTTGCATATCCCCAGAGGTCTGAAGAAACAAGGCTTAATATGGAACAATGAGAAATTTTGACCATTGGGGAGAAGAAATTCCTAGAGAGAAGCAAATGGTCCCTCCCTTTCCACATCTTCCCGTTGAACAGCCCGGATCCCTTCCCAGCAGACTAACATCAGAAAGAGTATATACCAGTTGGAACAGTACTGACAACTGTCCAAGAGACAATGGGAAAAAAATACTATTGAATAGCAAAAGACAATCTGTTCCTCATTTCTCCTTCTAGCATCAGGCTCAGCCAAGACCAGACCCGAAAGAGATGCATGGCCACAACCAAAATGTTCTGTGATTCCCCACCCAGCATAAATTCTCCTAAGAATGGAGCAGGGCCTAAGTAGGATCCCAGTGGGATGAGGAGCAGGAGATCAGGTGTTCCAAAAAAATCTCTGCTGGCCCAGAGGGAGCAGTGCTTTATTGCAGTAGGAGCATCTACTTCCTAGTGCACAAATCTCCTGCCCAAACCATGCCTGGCTTATCAGGGAAACTCCAGCTGGAGTCATAACCAGCACTCTGATCATTCTCTCTCTTCTAGACGTCTCTCCTTCACCCCAAACGATGAGCTACTTCAGGGCATGGACCTCTCCTTACTCACCTCTGTGTCCCTAGGACATAGCACAGAGCTTGGACAACAAAATAGGAGCCACAGTAGATGTCTGTCGTACTGAACAGAAATAGAGGCCAGGAGTAAGGATCTGCTCTACAGGGTGGCATCTGGATCAGGCCACCAGGACTTAAGCCTGTGTCTCACTCCACTTGCTTTCCACCTGCCCCTGGCAACCTCCTCTCTGGCTGCACCCCATACAATTTATTTGGCCCTGTCTCATACCCTTCACTCCCTACCAACCCTGGCAGCCAGATAAGGACATCGGATCAACTCTTGAGCCCTTCAAGCTCTGCCATCAGAGTGGTTCTTATCTGCCTGGTCAAACCAGCATCTGGGCATTTGAAATGAAAGTATTTGGTGAGGGGCTTATCCAGAAGGGAAACGAAAAGTCATTACTTAGCACCTATTAAACTTGAATCCCAATTTCATTCATTACCATGTGAGCCTTAGGACCAGCCAAAGTATTAGCATGTAAGTGAAAGGAAAAGGGCTCAGAGACGACTGAAGCCTTGTCAAGAATCTGAGGGATAATCTGCAAAGGTTATGTCAACAGCCATAATTTTAACCAAAACTTTTTAAACCTGTGAGGCCAAAGCAAAAACAGACTGTAAGACTTTCAGAGGCAGAGTCTCAGCTGGCCTCTCCGCGTCTGCCTTTCAGCCCGCGAAGGAACAGCTGGCGGCCGGGTTTATAGGTGGCTTGAATTTGTGGAGCGTGGTCTAGGGATGAGCTCAAGGGGCTGTTAAAAGAGATGGCCCGAGTGTGAATTCTTCTGGGGACACCTGGGCCACCCTGGGTGGAGCTGGGGGGAGGCGCAAGGAAAAGTGAGGTGAGCCAGAAGGGCGTGGAGAAAGGTTACATGTTTCATGTTTCCCCTCATCTCTAAAAGCCATCACGGGAACTCGCTCAGGAAACTCTAACTTGGCTTGGCCTCAGGAAGGAATCTGGGTTAGCACATAGCAGATCAAGGCGCAGGCCTTGGCCTGATTCAGACGCGGTTCTGGCCTGGCGTTGCCACTTACTATCAGCGCGACCTTGGACGGATGGCTTCCCCTCCCTAAGTCTTCGTTTCTGCTTCTATGAAGTGGCGAAAATAGAGTCCTGACCTCACAGGTGGTTGTGAGGATTCAACGGAATGAGGAACGCAAAGCGCTTGTTTCGCTCCTGACACTAACACGTGCTCAGGACTTGTGAGAGGGGTGGTCCGTGGCTCATCCCAGCTCTCCGGGAAGTGAGTGGGAAAGAAGGAAGGGGGGGTTTGGAAGAGGCAGTTCCTGCCACTCGGGAGGGTGCACCAACAGAACGCAACGTTAGGAGGGGAAGGGGAGAAGCAGTGAGATCAAAACAAGGTCCGTAGTACTTCGAGTCACTGTGTTGAGATGATGAATGAGCAGAGTGGAGTCAAGAGTCTTCCTCAAAGCTTCAGGATATCAAAGGGAAAAAAGAGGCAGCCGTACAGCAGGACTGGCTGAATGATTAGATTCAGGACATGGAACTCAAGCAGAAAAGAAAGAATCCATGAAGCATGAGGTCAAATTATGCAGGGGTGGGAGGAGGTTAAAAAGTCAACAGAGGTCCGAGTAGCCAAGAGGTTAAAAGGCAGGAAGACCGAGGCCACATGATGGGTCTAGGCAGCAGGGCCAGGGCCCCAGAGATCACAGCACTGACAGTCGAAGTTGCCCCTTCCTAGGACAAGGCTGCTTATTCTGCGTTTGTATGAGCCACGCCCTCAGGTGCGTAACGGTGGACAGAGCAACACAGAGAGGCCTTGATTAAGGCATCTCAGGAGGGACTTCCGCAGAGACAATAAAGGGTCGTTTGCTCCATATTTGAAAAAGCACAGTGCTTAAATTTTTCCCAAATTAATTTTATTCATTGATTTATTTGTGTCGGGGAAAGGAGGTGCGTGCGTCACACATAGACACACAACATGCACACACACACACACACACACACACATCATGCCTCATCTATCTTGAAACAGCCATCTTCTCTCTTTTCAGCAAAAAGCCAAAACACTGGGCTCCGTAAGCACCGAACAGAGAAGGAAAGTAAGTACGAGACCACCTGGGTGCACGGAAAAGGTGCAAGGTGCATTCCAGTTCTGTGCACCAATATCCGATGCACCAGACAGACGAGCAGCAATTTTAAAACAAGTCAGAGTATAGAACTTACTGAACACCTCCTGCATTCAGGGGACCCGCTTAAAAGGCACGTGAGATGAAATGACACGAAAGTAACTCAAGTCCCAAGAAATAATTAGAGAGCAGCGGATACAGGGGGCACAATGGTATAGCACAGACGACGACATCTGGACCCCTTCACCTTCTAACACCCGAGCCTTGCCCACTGCCGGGGAGAGGAGTGGGGTGTGGGGAGCAGCCATGGGCACCCACTGAACCAGCCCTGGGGACCTGGAGTGAATCTGTAGCAAGTGTACTCAGAGCCAGGAGCAATCTGAGTGCAAAATCATTTCTACGACATGCTCACCTCCATTATTAACCAGGTCTAGAAGAATCTCTTCTAATATAAAGGTCCCTTTAGGAAACAAATCCCCTAGGAAAATACCTGCTGTACCTCAGTGGGGCCACGAATGGAGTAGTGTGTCAGGGAGGCTAAACGCATGTGCTCCGGAGTTAAATAACGAGGTTCACACCTGACTCCACCAAAGGTGAGCTCTATGGCCCCGCTAAGCCTCAGCCCTCGTCCACAAAATCAGAGTCATAACTGAACCTCTCTCATGGGGCTGTGGGCAGATTAAATGAGATAATGCATGAGCAGAGCTTGGCATGGTGCCAGTGTAGACTGGACATATCCAGTGCCCCGATTCTTTACCCCGCCTGCAGTTGCGGTTGTGGCATCCCTCACCACCCCCACTCTGACTCTGGGCTTGGCCAGGGGGATGTTAGCAGTTGTGACCAAAGTGTGCAGGACCGGGCATGCTTTTTCCCAGCCATGCCTTGAGAACACGCCCAGGTCAACCTGACAGAGGGTGAGAACCACGAACAGTGACAAGTGTTTCCGGCCATCCTCGCGGAAGCCATTACAGATCAGCCGACACGAGCCAGCGCCCACACAGGTGAGCACCTCTAACCGAGGTCAGCACAGCCCAGCTGCTCCGCCAACCTGCGGCCAGGCTCAGAGGCGTGCACTGGTCTAGCCGCGACCGGCCAAGTCAGCCAAGCCAGGCCGCCTATACCCCACGGACTCAGAAGCTATTTAGTAAACAAATCTGCATTGTTGTGTGTCAGGCTTTGTTCGTTTTGAGATTGTTAGGTAGCATGATGGTGGCGGCAGATAACCGAATATGTTGTTCGATATTAATGTTGTTGTCGTCATTATTGTTGCAATCATCACTGTTCAGAGGAGCACAGAAAGGCTCGCCCAGGCCCTCCCTGGCTGTTGCGAGCAAAACGTCTGTCTCACAGGCTGTTATTCTCCACGGAGAAAGAAAAGAAAACATCAGACACAACGAGCAGGTGACTGCCTCTTCCAGGCTGTTCGCCTTGTTTTCCTGACAGGTCCTGCTAATGATGCCATTATTTTTCTTGTGAGTGGAGATCCCTGTGACAGGGCAACCTCACAGGATGTTATCATGGATTGTTAATTAGCTTAATTAGCGGGGAGGCCTTCTTCCAGCAACTTAGATTCTAGCCTGTGTTCTCGCAGGGGCTTCGCGGCATGAAGTCCTGAGGGGGCGCCTGTCAGGGGACTGTCACAATCAAAGGCAGCAGACCGAACGCGTCCTCGGGGCTTCCACGCCCTCACTTTCGGATAGACAGACGCCGTGCCCGGCACTACGCGAAGCACTTCATGTGCATTATCTCGTTTATTCCTCACAGAAATCTGAAAGGCAGGAAATACTCTTATCCCCAATACTTATGTGAGAAAACTGAGGCCCAGAGGAGCAACGTAAAATTTTCCAGGGCCACAGGGCGAGTAAGTGGCGTAGCTCTGTCTAGTCCCATTCTCATGACGGCTATAAACGCTGTTTCTCTGGCCCTACGCTGTACCCTCCTCTCAGGCTCTGCTGTTCTCTCAGTCTCCTGGCGAAAACCTGCTCTCAGAAGAAACCCGAACCCGGCCCCTGCGTCTCTCATGTGCCGTTAGGACACCAGGCTCCTTTCCCCACGTTATTTGCAGACTACGTCTCTGTTATCATCAGTAGTTTAACTGTGAGGCAGGGCAAACCCAAAAGAGTAGTAAATAAAGCAAGGGAGAAAATTTTTAATTTAGTTCTTCTAAAAATGAAATCTGGAGGTCAGAAAACTAGGTATGGGCTTCCCAGTCACCCAGAATCTGGCTCCTTTTCTCTTGTTGCTTCACAACCTCAAAAGGCTTCTACCTCATAGTCCAACATAGCTACTTGAGCTCCAGCTATCACATCCACATTCTCCAGCCAGCAGCGAGGAGGAAAGGGGAAGGGCATTCTTCTTTCTTTTGAGCTTTTGAGGACATTTTTTCTCATATTTTATTATTTACCATTTGCTGCAAAATCTGGGGTACATTTTATACTTATGACAAGTCTCTATTCAGACTAGCCACATTTCAAGAACTGACTGGCCACAGGCAGCTGGTGACTGCTCTGTTGACAGCATGGGTCTAGAGCCCTACTGCTCAAAGCGTGTCCAGGGACCAGCACTGTCAGCGTCACTCAGAGTTGACAGAATTACTGAATCTTGGGCAGTTCCACCGAATCACAATCCGTGTTTTAACAAGCTCTTCAAGCGATAGGCACATTCAAGTTTGAAAAATGCTGCCGTAGCAAAGGCAGAAGTCCTATAGAAGAAAATTTTAGGCGCCAAATGTTTACAAAAGTGTAAGCATGGCCACAGAAGGGGCAGGGAGGAGGTATAAAATTCCCTTCCTCCTCTGACTGGTTGATCAAAGAAAAATAATTCGAATAGCACCACAGGTGAATGGCAAACAGCTCCAAGTGGAGCAGTCTGAAGAAACAAAACACTTATTTCGGTATCTCTTCAGCAGCTGAAGGCCTCTCAGTGACCAAGAGCCGTGGGCTCAGCCTGAGTAAAATCGGTTACGAGGATGGTGACCTCGACCAAGCCCTTGGCCAAGGCAGAATCTATGGACAGAGCCACGGGGAACATTTCAGGAAGAACCACCACCTGCCCCAAAAATAACTCCCTCAGCAGTCTTCCTAGGTACCTAAAGTTCTTACCATTGGGTTATTTCCAGAAAGCCCCTGGCAACACGCACAGCTCATCCCTGGAGAGGGGCGCTCAATATTCGCTTACCTACACCATGCTGAGAATTTGTTTGCAGGACACCTGCAGGAGGAAAGGAGTCGAAAACCAAAGCTTTGACAGGAAAAGGACAGGTTTTGAGGTACGAGACAAGTAAAGAGTGGTCCCAAGGGAGGGCAGAGGGGCTGAAAAGGGGCAGCAGCGGGGAATCCAGAGGAAAGCTCACAGCCCTCGGGGAGCCCCGCTGTGAGCCAGCCGCAGGACTGCCGTGGACAAGTCAGCATTAATTAATGCCTGCAATGCAGAGGACACGGGGCACGCAGAGATGCTTCTAGTCTAGCAGGGGTGTCCCCGGGGTGTTCAATACAGGTGTGTGGAATGGAATGATTATGCTGATGCTGGGTGTCAGAGATGGAGACAGAAACAGAGGCAGAGGTGGATCCAGGGAGCACAGAGCAGGAGGAGTCAGGCGAGGCCACAGAGAAGACATGACGTGGCTGTGTGCGCGCCCGGCATGCCCGGCGGCGGCCAGAAGCACACTCCACTGCGTCTGAGGTCAGAGGGTGATGCTGCGTTGACCCACGGCCACGTGGGGACAGGAAGCTGGAGTGCCTTTCAGGCACTTGCCCTGATTAAAGGTGCGTACCCAGGAAGAGTATGCACGTAAGACTTCCCCTAGAACACATTTGTTACCTGTGGCCAGGAGGAGAATCAAACAAACACTGTTTGAGCAGGTGTTCTTTTCCAGCTGAAATTGCGTGTGTTGTTTTTAATATCTCTTGTCCATCTGCTTTGGTTGTTTCCTCTGGCCCAGATCGGAAGGCCCCGTCGCATTACCTGGACACGGATTTGACCACGCGGTCACCTCCGCAGAGCGGCAGGGACGTGCTTGGCTTCCCTAATACACAAACCCCAGGAAGTATAAATAGAAACGTTGCTTTTATCTGTAGACTTAATGCTTATGGGGAAGCTGGCTCAGAGGCGTAAAAGCTTACCTCTTCCGATTCACTGAACTTTGGGCCCATAATTCTTGCAGTTCAGAAAATCAAACAGAGGTCAGCAATTTACGCCTAAGGTACCGGAGGTAGAGAGAGGGAACAGGGGCATTAAATCCGGCAAATGTGCTTACGTGTTTTCAATTTTCTCTTGTTGTTTCTGCCGGGGGTCTTCCACAACCAAATTGCTGCTGGTTTATGGACTGGAAAACCTCGGAGTGAGAGACAGCTTCTCTTCGGCGCCACTGCCAAGATGTGAGGGCCAGTTCTAGAGCCCCAGGCAGCCCTTACACAGAACTCAGTCCCCAAGATGTCGAGGGTGCTTCCATTAATATCAGCTGTCATTGCCCGAATGTTCAGTATGAGTTCTATCAAATACTAAAGAATGCTTGTTTAATTTTATATTTTAAAATACAAATAAATATATGTAAATAAAATACATTTAATTTTTTTAACTGATCTGTATACTATTAACCCTTCAGTCAGGAAGAAAAATTCTGGGGATTTATGGGAAGAGAAATACTGACATCTAGACCCTCTAACCAAAGTCAGGTATCCGTTGCTGGTTAAATAATGACCTTAGCGCATCCTTGTAACGGGCTTCCACAAATGCTGGGAAGGAAAGCAGCTCAGTTACTCTTCTTTATGAAGGCATAACAGTGAGTGACCAGGGCTTGATAAAATTAGTTGAAAATCTAGATACTTTGGGAAAACTCGAAACAGAAAAATGCCACATAAAGAAAAATCATCAGTGCTGTATTCCCAGCACCCAGGATGAGTTCTCAATAAATATCGATTGACTCTCTCACTAAAATCCCAGGATTATGGCCATCTTTGTACCATGCGTATGAATGTTCTAAACACCCTCGCGCCCAGGCAGAGCCTTTTCTCAGATCCTGACCTTGTTCAGCAAGTCATGTGTCTGGCAGCCTTGGCCTCTGATACAACACACTGAGAACCAATGGTGGTGAACCTTCAGCATCCCACAGGAGCAAGCTGGACCGACTTACGTAAACATTAATGCAGCACTACTGGAAGCAGGCAGAATCCAAGTTGGATCCGGCTTGCCTGCCTGCTGCTAGGAACCGTGTTGGTGTGAACACTCCTGTTTACATCAAAAGAGCTCCACATTTGCTTGGCAAATAATTCAGTCCAAATTAGAACATTCAGTTCCAGTTTGGCCTGGTAGCCTCATGTAGACAGAACTAAAATTTTGGTTGTCTTTTATGAACTACCAAAGTGGCCTAAGATATTGGACCTAATGAGACTTTCATGTGGTCATAGAATTAATTCTCCCAGTTGGAAGCAAGAAAAAAGTGGGCAGAAAAAGAAATGAAAAAAAATGCACAAATTTCCTTAGCCCTATAAAATGTTGGGTTCCAATTGTTAGAGCCTGTTTGCCATACCAATTCAACCCCAATTTCTAAGAGAACCCCATGAAATATACGCCCTTAATATAGAATTATGAAAATTTTCCAACTTATGCAATTTATGAATTAAAAAATGAAGATCTAGAATCTTTAAATGACTTTTCCAAGACCACAAAGCTATTTGGTGGAAAGTCTCTTTTTCTCAGTCTCAGTCTCTTTTTACCACACAATTTAAGGGGAAAAGGAGACTCTTGTATTCTTCTTTAGCTTTTTGGGGGGAGAGTGGGCAAAAGATGAATATATTTTTGTTAATTGACAGAAGATGGATTGTTTTATGCTGATTTAACAAGATTTTAAAATATCGATAGTGGCCGGGTGCGGTGGCTCACGCCTGTAATCCTAGCACTCTGGGAAGCCAAGGAGGGCGGATTGTTTGAGCTCAGGAGTTCGAAACCAGCCTGAGCAAGAGCGAGACCCCGTCTCTACTAAAAATAGAAAGAAATTAATCGGACAACTAAAAATACATAGAAAAAATTAGCCAGGCATGGTGGCGCATGCCTGTAGTCCCAGCTACTTGAGAGGCTGAGGCAGAAGGATTGTTTGAGCCCAGGAGTTTGAGGTTGCTGTGAGCTAGGCTGACGCCACGGCACTCTAGCCCGGGCAACACAGTGAGACTCTGTATCAAAAAAACAAAAAAAATAATAATGAATTAAGTGGCTTACTGTAACTTTTTAATTTCATAAAACTTTTATTTTTTACCTTTTTGACTCTTTTGTAATAACATATAGCTTAAAACACGAACACATTGTACAGCTGTACAAAAACATTTTCTTTCTTCATTTCCTATTCTGTAAGCTTTTTCCTATTTTTATTTTATTTTATTTTTTACTTTTTAAACTTTTTTGTTAAAAACTAAGACACAAACACACACATTAGCCCAGCTCTGCACAGGGCCGGGATCATCAATATCACAGCCTTCCAACTCCACATCTTGTCCATCTGGAAGGTCTTCAGGGGCAATAATAGGCATGGAGCTGTCATCTCCTATGATAACAATACCTTCTGGAATGCCTCCTGAAGGACCTGCCTGAGGCTGTTTTACCGTTAACTTTTTGAATAAGTAGAAGGAATACACTCTAAAATAATGGTAAATGTATAGTATAGCAAATATATACACCAGTAACATAGTATTTATTATCACTATCAATTATGTACTATACATAATTGTATGTGATAAACTTTTATATGGTCAGCAGTGCAGTAGATTTGTTTACACCAGCATCACCACAAACACATGAGTAATGCATTGCTCTACAACATTACAATAGCCATGATGTCAGTAGGAGATAAAAATTTTTCAGCTACATTGTATTCTTATGGGACCAACATCATATAAGCAGTCCATTGTTGACTGAAACATCATTGTGCAGCTCATGACTATATAAAATTATTTGTCCTCATAGAGTGGTTGAATGGATTTTAAAAAGACCAAAATACATGTTGTCCCCAAGAAACCCACTTCACCTATAAAGACACACGTAGACTGAAAGTAGTGGGATGCAAAAAGATATTCCATGCAAATGGAAACCAAAAAGGAGCAGGAGTAGCTACACTTCTATCGGATAAAATAGATTTCTAGACTAAAACTGTAAAAAGGGACAAAGAAGATCATTATATAATGATAAAGGGGTCAATTCAGCAAGAGGATATTAACAATTCTAAATATATACACAGCCAAACTGGAGCACCCAGATATATGCAGCAAATATTATCAAAGCTAAAGAGAGAGAAAGACCCCAATACAATAAGCCTTGGAGACCTCAAAATTCCACTTTTAGCATCGGACAGATTTCCAGACAGAAAATCAACAAAGAAACACTGAACTTAATCTGCATTATAGATCAATGAACGTAATAGATAATTACAGAACATTTCATGAAACAGCTGTAAAATACACAGTCTTCTCCTCAAATCATGGATCATTCTCAAAGATAGACCATATGCCAGGCCATAAAACAAGTTTTAAAAATTTTCTAAAAATGAGAAAATGATATCAAGTATTTTCTCCCACCACAATGGAATAAAACTAGAAATCAATAACAAAAGGAACATTGGAAACTATACAAAAACATGGAAATTAAACAGTATGTTCCTGAATGACCACTGTGTCAATGAAAAGCTTAAGAAAGAAATTTAAAAATTTCACAAACCAAATGAAAATGAAAACAACATATCAAAACCTACAGGATACAGGAAAAGTAATAATAAGAGGAAAGCTCGTAGCCCTAAGTGCCTCCATCATAAAAAAGGAGAAAAGCTCCAAATAAACAATCTAATGATACATTTCAAAAAACTAGAAAAACAAGAGCAAACCAAAGAAAAGAAATAATAAATACCAGAGCAGAATGAAAATATATAAGGAGCTCAAACTACTCAACAGGAAAAAATGAAATATCCAATTTAAAAAATTAAAATTAAAAAAAATGTGAATACTTATTTCTCAAAAGAAGACATACAAATGGCCAAGAGGTATACGAAAAATGCTCAACATGATTAGTTATCAGAGAAATAAAAATCAAAACTAAAATTAGATACCATCTCATCCTGGTTTTGATAAAAACCCTCTTTTATCAAAAAGATAAGCAATGACGAATGTTAGTAAGAACGTGGAGAAAGGGAAACTCTCATACATTGTTGGTGGAATGTAAATTAGTGCAAGCACTATGGAGAACAGTATGGAGGTTACTCAAAATACTAAAAATAGAACTACCATATGACCCAGCAATCCCATTACTAGTTATATGCCCAAAAGAAAAAAATATCAGCATATCAAAAAGAAATATTGATGCAATAAACTCTCATGTTTATTGCAGCACTCTTCACAACAGCCAAGATTTAGAATCAACCCAAGTGTCCATTAACAAATGAATGGGTAAAGAAATTACGGTACATATACACAATGGAATATCATATGGCCAAAAAATGAAATTCTACCATTTGCAACGACATGGATGGAACTGGAGAACATTATGTTAAATGAAATAAGCCAAGTACAGAAAGCCAAATCTTGCATGTTCTCACTCATATGTGGAAGCTAAATATTAAAAACAATTGATCTCATGGAGACAGAGAGTAGAATGATTGTTACTAGAGGATGGGATGAGTAGTAGGGAAGAGGGTGTAAAGTGAGGATGGTTAATGGGTGCAAAAATATAGTTAGAGAGTTAGATAAAATGCATAATATCTGATAGTACAACAAAGTGACTATAATCAACAATAAATTAGGGTATACTTTAAAGTAACTAAAAAAGTAGAATCGGAATGTTCCTAACACAAAGAAATAATTAATGCATGAGGGGATAGATACCCCAGTTACCCTGATTTGATTAATTCACATTATATGACAGTATCAAAACATCACATGTACCCTTTAAATATATACAACTATTATGAATCCATAATAATTAAAAATTAAAAAAAATAAAATTACTTGTCCTCAAAAACATACCATATCTTCAATGTTTCCTATCTCTGCAAAAGCCATCACATCCTCCATTGACATTTGGGTAACCCAGCCTCAAAAGCTCAGAATTCTATCAAATTATTTTACTGCCATATATCCCACATTTAATTGGCCACCAAATCCCATCAATTTTTCCACTATAATGTTTATTAATTGTGTCACATTATTTCCCTTTGAAAAATAATTTCCTATTTTAGGCTCTTAGTTTAGTCTATATAGAAAATATCTTTAAGTCTTCATTTCTCTCTCTACAACATTTTCTACATTTTATTACAACCAACCCTTCCATAGCATAAATGTCTGATTCTGTCAATTGTCTGCTCAAAAATCTTTAAGGCCTCTTTTGGTCTAAAAAGTAAAATCACAATGCTTGGCACAAGGTAGACACAAATGACCATTCCACACTTTCTCCTTCGCACCCATATCTTCTCTTCCATGTTCACAGAAGCACCCAACGTCCCAATCCTATGGAATTCATTGTTTCATGAATATAACCAAGAGTTTCCAACCACCATACATTTACATAAGCCATCTGGCCTCCTGGAATTTCCTACCCTCCCCATGAAATTCAACTCAGAAAATTATTATCATTATGTCCTCCACGCAGATGTCCCTGAGCCTTTACTGAAGCTAATTGACATATCCTATGATTCCCCCAGCCTTTGTTGTATATGTAATAATTTAGCACTTAGCTTACTCTGTCTTTTATTTTAATTAGTTAATGGTTTCCATCTCTCTTCCTATAAAACAGTATAATGACTTTTCTATGTTTGTATTCCCCGCTGTTTCACAGAGTACCATGCACGTATCATTTGCTAAATTAATTTTAAATTGAATCAAGCTTATTAGTGAAGTCACCTATCAATTATCCTTTTCAAGTATTTCCCTTTCAAATGTCCTTGCCTTGATAGATTCTACCTTCTGAAAGAAATTAATTTCATTTCAAGGGTTACATTTTCCAAAACAAAAAAGCAATAAAAATTCCCATGGAAGTCTAAGATGGTTGTGGGTAACATTTAAAATGGTACGCCACGTGTAAAAAGAAAATAATTCCCAAGAAAGCCAGAGGGGAGAAAGATCTCAGATAATAATGTGACTAAAAGCAGAAGAAATTACATAAAATGCACAATTCTAATCCCAACATTGTCATTTGTTTCCCTGGTTTGGGGACAAAATGACCACATTTATAAACTTTTATTTTTTGTCTCTCCTCATGTTGACCTTACACATAGCTTACTATGCCATTAAAACAATAGAAAGAAGAAAAATGATACATTGAAATCCATCATTTTTCACAACAATTCCTTATAGTGAATTTTAAATGAGAATTAAATTAGTTAATCACTAGGAAAGACTCCAAGTGTGCAAATGCTCCTTTGAGTTCAGATAGATATTGATAAGTTCAAAGCTTGCTCTAAATTATCTGTCCTACCATGCCTTGACTGATATTCTGAATCTCAGAATGAAATCTTGCAAGGTTTTTTTTTCCCTTTATTTCGGATAAGACTTTGATCTTTTCAAAATACAGGCACATCTGGCTAACATAATGGCTAGAAAAGGCAAAAAGACATGCAAAAGAAAATGTTAACTACTACATGTATTGTAAAATGGGTTTAAGTTTAGGGTTTTGGCAAGTGTTCGAGGAAAATATGAATTAGGCTTATTTCATGTGGAGACATGTAGGTCTCTGGGCATTTAGTTTTCATGGAAGTAAATATTTAAATCTATTTAAAATTTTAAAGACCTTAGTAATGTAAGCAAATGGTGTTCATTTGAGTTTGGACTTCTGCACAAGATCTATATGGAATCTTAGGGAAAGAAATAGTGAAAAGATACAATTAAAGGCAATTTAAATGATGATCATTCACCCTCTTTCCTAGGCATAAAATAATATTCAGCTTTAAACAATTGAGTTAATATTATTTTTCTTTAATTACTAACCATAATTTCTATTTTCACTTAATTTACTCCAAATCCCATTTGTCCCTTTTGCATTTGAGGCTAGAGTTTATACTGAAGGAAAAGATAGCAATCCTCCTGCCTCGGCCTCCCAAGTAGCATGCCACCACGACCAGCTAATTTTCCTATTTTTATTTTATTTTATTTTTTTTAGAGAGACATGGTTTCACTCCTGCTCAGGCTGATCTTGAACTCCTGAGCTCAAGTGATCCTCCTGCCTCAGCCTCCCACAGTGCTAGGATTACAGCCTTCCTCATGTATTTTTTTCAAGCCTGTGTAATTAATACTTGTTCTACTGGATTATGAGTCAGCCTTCAGCTTTCATAAAATCATCTGCCTCTGAACCAAAAACAGAAACCCTTGAAACAACAAGATTTAAAAGTCATTAGTATGGTCAATAATTTATAGCAGAACCTTTAAGCAAGTGTTAAAGGAAAGCAAAAATACCTTGAGATGAAACTAAATGGCTGTGTTTCATTTATTACGGTAACCAATAATATCAAAACAGAGAAGAGTAAAATTCTGCATTAGGGTACAATATTTTACTATTTCATAAAGACTTGATCAATGTTTCACCTGAAACATTTCCAATTTCCAATTAAAATATCCAATCTATTAGGTAATGTATACAGTACCTAAACCATTCATATTAATAATAATTTGCCTAAATATATCCTATTCCCTTAAACACGTATAATTTGCCATAAATATTCCAAACTACTCCTATTAATTACAAATATTACCAAAATAACTAATCTCTACTTTACAGGGAAAACAGTGAAGTAGAAATTTGGGAACCCTACATCACACATAAAGCAGACCTTCAGAGAAAGCAATCCTACATCACACATAAAGCAGACCTTCAGAGACAGCAATCTATATGTACCCCTCTTATACCTTCTATGTGGTAAAAAAAAATGTGTATTGGTATTTCATCTTACTTTGAAATTACATTCCTTAACTCTAGTATCAATCCAAAGTTTTAAATTAACTAAGTTTCTTGGAAATTATGTTTAAGCGAACACACTTCAGAACATAATTACTGTTGATACGAAAATTTTCAGAATAATAATTCAATTAAGTTGAACAAGGTTTTGTATTTAAATATATTTTATTATCTTAAACATTATGGTAACCACAAAATTAAAATTCATTATTTTAAACATCATTATCTTAAGCATTAAACATCATTAAGTAATATTAACATGTCAAATCAGTAAATCACTATAAGAGATAAGAAAGGTCAAATTAATTACGATCTTAATGAAGAAATAAATCTAAATATTAAATGTTTTAAAAGAAAAACTTATTGCCAATCCTGATAAAATCAGAGGAAAGAGTTGTAGCTTTTCTTTTTAAACCAAAATTATTAAGCCATTCTTATTAGCCCAAAGGTTCATCTTGATCATGTAAATTGGGATTGCTATATAAAATTGCTCCTTAGCAATTTTTTTGAGAAGCTTTTTCTTAACAGAAAATATTATATATCTTAATTTTCTGGTAACTATGAAAGACTATTATATTTATGGAATTACCTCTTAATTTCTATAAGCTAATATGAAGAGGTTCTTTTAGTCTGAGTTATAATACAATTTATTAACCTATTAAAATCTTCTGGAAGTAGGAAAATGTTACACACACACACACACACACACACACACACACACACACACACCCGAAAGCTAAAGGTTTTTCCTAATGATAGGTGAACGATTAATCACACAGTTTGTAGTTTCGGTTTCAAAATCTCAGACACAGGAGAAAATTATTTTATGCCTTTGGAGCCTAGACTGGTGAGTTTTCTGTTCCGTGCTTTAACTTTCCAATCATTGTTGCCACCAGTGTGGCATAACTTATTGGCCATGTATAAACTAAAACCAGAATTGAACTTGGACAAGTAACAGACACAAGCAAGCAAAAACCCTCTTAGAGTCAGGAAGAGAGAGAGAGAGAGACAGAAGGTAATGTTTTATGTCTAATTCCCAATTGAGATTCCCTCCAAGGGCCCAGCGAGGTGGGCTTGGGCATAACAGGCACACGAGGTAGATTTCTTGGACAGCCTAGTTTATTTGGTTCCAGCAGGGAGTCTATCCGTGCATTCTGGTGAAATAAAGTATAATTTTCAAAATGTTAAAAAACCCATTTCTTCTGCGAATATAGCCTTAATACATGTTAAAAATGTATTAAGTCATTTGTCCACGGTGAGATGCTAAACACTGTGCCAAGAACATATGAGGAAATGTGTATTTATTAACCTTTTGTAAAAACTCAGAAATTTTAAATAAGATTACTAGGTTAGATACAAAACTATTTCTACAAGGCAGCAAAACCATAACTTTTATAATTATCTTTTTCACCAAACAGAAATCTGGAAGTCAACAGGTTAACTAGTCAGTTTGGGGGCCCTAATAAAATTATCCTAGATAATTATATAATCCTGTGTCAGTCTGTCAAACAATTCGTGAGTATACATTGACAAGACATGCCTTTCCCTCTTTTGCCTTATTTCAAAGTTTTGGATAATTGTCCTTATCAAACATCGTAAAAGAAATTATAAAAGAATAATAAAACAAGTTTTACTATAATATAATGTTTAGTAAGTGTGAAGAAATTTCTAGATCTTAAAATTCTTCTAATTTCTCATTAACCAACATTCTCCAAATCATGATGCCTCTGAGACAGTTTCCCAATTTTTAAAATGAAGAAGAGGTCCAGATTATCAATGGGCTATAGGATTGTGTTTTTTAGTTATGATATTAGCTGATGCTCTTACATTGTAGAAGCAGTATCTATTTAATAATACATGGTATACACTTACCAATAATTAAACTTTTACTGATTTTTTTAGATGATGAAATAATTGAACTGCTCCATATTTGAAACAGGCTAATGGCTTTTCATTAAAGAATTAGAAGAAAGAGAAAAATCATGAAACTCTATTCAAATGAAGGCTGACAAGAAAAGACTAAACCGTCTTGTTTAAATGTCAGGACAAAGTCCAAAATCCAATCCAAAGCTCTCACTGTATTCCAATCCTTGGTATCATTTCTTCCCCCTCTCCACCCCACTCACCACACTTTCAAAGATTGAAAGGAACAGACTTTAAAAGCCACTGATCTGTTCAAAGTTGGATGTAGAAAGTCTGTCATGACATAGATTATATCTTTTCTATTCCCTCAATCTAAATAGCTTTCTATTTAGATTAGTGCCTTAGTTTAGTTAAGATCCCTAAAATAATTCATGTCTTTCTCTCTCTCCCCCCCTTTCTTGTACTTTACTTATCTACCTCCCTTCCCTTTCCTCTCTTCCCTTTCCTTCCTTTCTTTCTTCCTTCTTTTCTCTTTTCATCTTTTTTTGAAACATACTCATAAACATAATGTAAGAATTTGGTACCAAATTGAAGCTAGAATATTGCTGCATCCTAGTCTTCTCAATTAGGCAAATTGGACAGAGAGAAATGTCTGATTTAGAGGCATCTACACCTCATAGAAGGTTGCCCTTTTAAAACTTTTCTAATCTGTACCCTGTACTTTTGTGAATAAACAGGTCCACATTTCCATAGCCACAATCCTAAAGTCCAAAAAGCTCTGAAATTGGAAGCTGGCCTTCCTTGAAACCCCTTCGGTAGGAAATCATCACCTGACCTCAAAAAAAAGATCAAATAAAAAATAATTTTTGAAAAGAGTGGATAATTAAAATAAAACAATACTAATCCCTGTCACTACATGAGGGAAAATTCCACACATGGCCTCTCTTCTGCTCAGCCTTAGGGGGCCATTTCTTGGGCCCACTTTGTGTCTTATATTTTCCTTTGTTTCCATAAAGAAGACTCCAGAATACAGCCTATTTTCTTTATTCCTATTAACTGTCAACTCTCTTCCTCTTTAGAAAACTTTCTTCCCTACAAAACCCAATTTTGAGAAAAAATATTTTTTATCCAGAGATATAATGAATGGACTTGGGTTTTGGTGTTGTGCCTGGACGGTTGAACTAAATTGAATCGTACAGTGCATTTTCACTTAAAAAAAAAAAGAATCTTTTTTAATATTTTATTTTTTAAATTGACAAATAAAATTATATATATTTATTCCATACAATACAATGTTTTGAAATATATGTACACCGTGGAATGACTAAATTGAGTTAATTAATAAATGCATTACCTCAGATAGTACAACTCTAAGAAAAGCCAAAATCGTAATTAACTTAATCTTTCCCAATTCTCTTTTCTAGAAACTTCCCTAAACACAAGATACTGTCATTCCTCTTGGGTAGAAGTAGGGCTAATCTAAATTTTCTCCTTGGTTACAGAGGTGGAAACACGCCTTGCAATTCAGGGAAAAGTTTCCTAAATAAAGCTTACAGAGCTCTTCAATCCTGTGCCTACAACTGCCTGAGGAAACTTCACCATGGGCATGGCTGATGTGCTGGATAAAATTCTTGGGGAGTGAGTGGGAAGAACAGGAAAGTTGTGATTGGAAAATAAAAGTTTTCTTTTTTTAATATAACAATGTGAGAAAGGTATCGTCAGACGCTTTAAAAGTCCATTTTTTAAAACCGTATTACCTCAGAAAACCAGACTAAGTTGTTTGATTTGGAGTGTAATAAATATCTTCGATGATTTCCACTTTAAAAGTTTAAAGAAATTATCCAAATACTTCTGCCTTGGCTTAAAAGGCCAAGGTTGGTCTATCAGCATAACAATTCCCACACCGATTGGATTGCCAAAGGGTTTTAACTTTGGAGCCAATTCTGATGTATTTTTAGCAGATGCTTGGACGAATGCATTGAAAAAATAGTTTGTGAGAGATCTTAAAAAGGAGGGCAAAAACTAATAACAACCTCTTGTGTGTTTGTAAAAATTAATTATTACCTGTGAAATGCTTAGACCAAGGCTTTGCACATGGTAAGCATCACCCCATGTTAGCTATCATCATCATCAAATAAAATTTAAAGAAGTTCATCATCTTGCTAAGCAAACAGAAATTACCATAACTTTTACCCTAAAGCTTCAATATGTATTTACCACGTCAAATATATTTAACTGTCTAGAAAATTGTGTTTACTTGCTTGATTTAACTAAAACTTAATTTAACTAGTTTAGTGACTCCCAAACTTGTATCTCTACATTTAAATTATCTTCTGAAAACAACATATACATCTCCATGTGGGTATTTAGTAAGAACCAAAATTCATCAGGCCCCAAGTTGAACTAATTTCATCTCTATGTCTCTCTCAAACCGTTTCAAATTGTTCTTCTTATACCGGGTAATGATGTCACCATCTACCCAAGTTTCCAGATTATAAAGTTTGAGTTATCATCAACTTCCATTCCCATCAGCCCTCGGAAAAGTGACTCGACTAGTCACTAAATCCCTTCAGTTTTACTTTAGAAGTATCTTTCGAATTTGCCCATTTCTTCCACCGCCATAAAATGAATTCAATTGAAGGCTTCATCTTTTTTCCACCTGGAAAGCAACTGTTTCTAAATATTTTTCAGTTGATACTAATCTATTCTTTGTCCTAGCAGATCTCCAATTAACTCAAACATTTGAAATCCACCTCCACAACTTACCGGCTGTGAGACCTTGGAAGAGTTGCGTAATGTTTTCATTTTCTCATCAGTAAAATAGGAAAAATACTAGTAATCAGCTTGCAAGGTAGTTGTGAGGACCAAATAATTTGATATATAAAAAAATAAACTTTCAGAATATCAATTAAAGTAGAAAAAATAACAGGAAGAACTGAAAAAACCTCAGATATCTGAAGATTAAATAACACACTTCTAAATAATATATGGATCCAAAGATAAGTCTAAAGAGTAATTAAAATATTTTGAATTAAGTGAAAATGGAATTATAACTTATCAAAATTTATAGGATACAGTGAAAGTAGTATGTGGAGGCAAATTTATAGCATTTAAATACACATATTGTAAAAAGAAAAGAATGTAGAATTAATAACCTAAGTTACCTTAAGAAACCAGAAAAAGAAAAGAAAATTCAAATTAATTAGCAGAAGAAAAGAAAGAATAAAAATTACAGCAGATAACAGTGAAATTAAAAGCAGGAAAACAATAGAGAAAAATCAATGAAACGAAAAGCTGTTTCTTTGAAAAGATCAATAAAATTAATTAGCATTTAGTCTAATTAAAATGAACTAACAAAGGAAAAATAGAAGGCACAATTTACAAATATCTGAAAAGAAAGAAAGGTTATTACTACTGATTCTATGGATATTAAAAGGACAATAAATATCCATTATGAAAACTCTATGCTAACAGATTTGATAACCTAGATAAAATGGAACAATTCCTTAAAGGAAACAATTTGCCAAAATTCACATAAGAAAAAAATAGATAACCTGAATAGTCTTATACCTATAAGAGAAATTGAAGTAATAATAAATAAGCTTCCAAAAACAGGTAGATCCAGGTCTTCATGGGTTCAGTGGTGAATTCTACCAAGCATTTAGAGAAGAAATTGTACAAATTTTCCACAGTCTCTTCAAAAAAATAGAGGCAGAGGGAACACCCCCTAACTCAGTCTATGAGGTAAGCATTACCCTGATAATAAACCCAATAGATAAATTATAAAAATAAAAACTGCAGATCAATATTTCTCATGAACAAAGATTCAATAATCCTTTATGAAACACTAGCAACATTGAATCCAACTCTCTCTATATATCTATGTGTGTGTGTGTGTGTGTATACACATATAAAAATCCCCAAGTGGGATTTATTCCAGCTATGCAGGCTGGTTCTGTCTTAGAAAATCAGTCAGTATAATCCACCAAATGAACAGGCTAAGGAAGAAAAATCATGTGAGTACGTCAATTGATGCAGAAAAACTTTTGGCAAAATCTTTCACCCATTCACGATTTTAAAATTTCTCAGCAAATTAGGAATAGAAGTAAATTTTCTCAACCTGATAAACAACATCTACGAAACGTCTAAAACTACCATATTTAATGATGAAACAGGATGCTTTTTGCCAAAGATCAGGGACAAGGCAAGGCTTTTCTCTCTCACTGTTTTATGAAACGGGACCACTTCTTTGGAACACAGATTGGCGGTTTCTTACAAACCTAGAGTCTTACCAAACAGTACAGAAATTTTGTTTTTAGGTATTTATCCATCTTATTTGAAAACTTACGTCCACACCCAAACTGGCACATGAATACATATACACATGTATATACATTTTTATATGTATATGTGTATCAGTTTTATTCATAATTGCTAAAAACTGCAAGCAACCAAGATGTCCTACAACAGATGAATGGATGAAAAAAAACCTGTGGTACATTCACACAAGGGAATATTATTCAACTATAACAGTAAATGATCTGTCAAGAGGTTCAGTGAGTTCATGTAATAGGTGTAGCACATGGCGTTCTTTGAGTCAGTGGAACTATTCTGTATAATACTGCAGTTGCATTTGTCAAAAACCTAAGAATTTCTCAGCACAAAGAGGAAAACTTAATGCAGGCAGATTTTAAAAATAACAACCGCACAACGTTTAGTTGTTCTAGAGATCCTGGAATGGAATGCGGACTGTGATAAACAATCTAACCGCACTACAAAAGTATAAGGCATCCTCACTGGAGGAGGGGAAATGTACCCACCCAAGTATCTTTGAAAATGAATGAAGCTGGCAAGACTTTAAAACCAAAGGAACTGCCAAGAAGCCAGGCACTCTAGTTGGTAAAGTTGTTTCCCACAGGGGAATGGAATAGCGATTCTGATATTGATGCACGGTAAAAAGTACATTGGAACTGAACAGTTAAGAGCATGGGTGGCAAGGGACAGGAGCCAGGTTCTCACTGTTGGAGAGGGAGGTTACTTGTGAGCAAGGGAAGGAAACCAGAGTCATGAACTTGAGTTGGGGACACCAGTGTGAACTCATTAACACTTAGAGATACAGATAGTTACATATAGAAAATAGTTGTGCATATATACAAGCTTAGTATACACACATTTGTTTCCTTTCTTTGTAAGATGAGAGGGCCTAATAACTTGCAGCCTCAAGGCCACATGTGGCCCTCCAGATCCCCAAGCGCAGCCCTTGGACCAAATCCAAACTTCACAGAACAAATCCCTTTAGCGAAAGGATTTATTCTGTAAAATTTGGATTCAGTCAAAAGGCCGCCTTCTGGGATCCAGAAGGCCACGTGTGACCCCCAGGCCACAGGTTCCCCACCCCCGGTAGCACCAATAATGTCCCAGTAGCAATGAGCATACGTAACACCCACATCTTGGTGTCTAACACTCCAATCAAAAGAACCAGGGCTCCCTGGAGGAATGACTGATTCTAGAAATGGAAATAGAGCAGGTAATATACATAATTAGCCTGGAGCATCTTGTTGTGCCAGAAGCAAAGAAAGTACAAAAACAACAACAATAAACCCCACAATGAAAAAGCTCCCAGTGGCCAAGACTGGAACGATTTGAGCAATAAAATAAGTGAAGTAGTATTAGATTATAACCCAAAGTACAAAATAAATACCTGTGAGTCAATACTGGTATAAAAACATTGTTTTTGAGATAAGATCTTGCTTTGCTGCCTGGACATGAAGGTAGTGGCATGATTATAGCTCACCGCAAACCTCAAACTTCTGGGCTCAAGCCATCCTCCTGCCTCAGTCTCCCGAATAGCTGGGACTACAGGTGCGCATCACCACACCTCTCTAATTATTCTATTTTATGTAGAGACGGGGTCTCACTATTTTGCTCAGGTTGGCCTTGAATTCCTGACCTCAAGCAATACTCCCACCTCGGCCTCCCAAAGTGCTAGAATTACAGGTGTGAGCCACTGCTCCCAGCCTTATAAATACATTTTTGAATAAACAAATAACTGGGGGATGGAGGACAAATATCCCATACAGAAGAAATCCAAATAATTTATGTAGAAACTTGGCCTTCATGAAGGTGGAGAACACTTTCCCACTCTTTAAGTGTTAGCTGTGTATTGTGGCTTCTTTCCAAAGAACACAGTATGAGAAAGCGCAAAACAGTCACTTTACAGTGGAAAAACCTGACAAACACTACGTTAGCCAAGTGATCAAGGTCAACGTCACCATTCGTAAGTCACATTGATAAGTATGAGCCCTTGATATGATGTGATGAGAATGGCACTTCATCCCTGTTACCTCCCTCCCCCAAAACGCAAACCCCAGTTTAATCGTGAAGAAAAAATATCCAACACCTCTGAATAGAACGTCATTGTACAACATTCCCAACCAGTATTCAAAAGTCTCAAGTCTGAGGAACCGTCACCGCCAAGAGGAACCTAAGGAGACATGGCGAGTAAATGAAATGTGGTATCCTGCATGGGATCCTGGAACAGGAAGAGAATATTAGATACCAACTAAGGAAGTCTGAATAAAGTTTCATTGCATTTTATACAAAAAAATGAAATAATTTTTTGTATTTAAAATGCTCTTAAATGTATATATGATTTTACATATTCAAACTTTGAATTTCTCTCAAATTTCAGTAAATCTCTGATGAATCACACATCTTATAATTTTATTATGCATTATCTTTTCTTTTATTGAAGCAACTATTAAAATATCACTTGCTCCAGCAGCCTTCTTAGAATAATGACAAGAGATGATTACTTCCTCCAGTGAAATCTAGAACAAATAGGACATTTTCATGGCTTCTCACGAACTGTGCAAAGAATGTCTAGATCTTTAATAGAATCGTGGCACTGAATTCTTGACAACTATGAAAAGAAAATTAAATTTAAAGTACTTCATTTATCATAACGACAGCCTCAATTGATGGACCATATACAGCACTATTCATGTTGCCTACTTTACGACAACCTTTCAAAATAACTAACCCTACTTCAATATTGCACATGAGAAACTGCGTTCTGAAAAAAGATCACACAGCCAACATTCACAGCTTTGGAATGCACGTCTGTCTGATTCCAAAGCTATTGCTCTTTCTGTCACATTGCACGGCCTTATGAAAGATAATTATTTTATGTTTCCTATTGCTCACTTTCTTTAAGAATCTCCTTGTGATATATATGGCTTTGTCTCGTCTAACTTGGCTAAACAGTTTAAAGATCAGGGAAGATTCAAGTTAGAATTAGAGGTCATGGGGTTGTTTGTGCAGCCTCAGCTGCTGAGGTGACCCAGAGTGAGGTGGTTGGAGGCAGGGAGGGGCACCTGGCTGTTTTCTTTCAGACAGACCCTGACCTTGGGCAGCTGGGGAGCATGTTGATCCCAGCCAGAGAGAGGCTTTGTGTGCAATTTAAAGCAAGGACATTCTGTATACATCAGTTATTGAAAAGATAATGTCTTAACCTTGAAGATATTTGAAGAGGGAGAATCTCAAGCCCTTTGAAGATATTGCAAGAGGACCCACCTGTGGTTGTTCATGGCACACCATTCAAAGCACCATCATGCAGTGGAATACAGTGATATCCGAAGCAGAGGGATACTTTTTGAAGATGTATGCATAAAGCACTGTTGCAGATCAAATTAGGATAGTCGTCTAGAAGAAAAGTGCTTCTGTAATTGTCTGAGTTACAAAGTGTTCTAGCACTTTTTTTCACAAAACACTAATTTCACATGATAGGTGGAGTTGGGAAAAAAAATTCAGATTTCTTGGATGCCTAACCCACTCATCCTTTCCATCCTCCTCGAGTGTTCTTGTTCACCACTGAAAGTCGATAAACATAATAACGTAAGATGCTTCTCAGTCAATAGACAGATACTTTTGAGGAAAAAAAAATCATCAATTTAATTAAATGAAACTAAATTATTTATTCTTTGAGGTTTTCTTTTTCTTTTTAAATTCTCTTGTGCACTAAATCAACATATAGCAGAAGAAGTAGTTAGGAGCTAAATCCTGTTTGGTTTTGTGCACATGTAAAGGAGTTGGAATTTTATGCTATTGGCCTTATGAAACTGTAAAGTTTCGATAGAGGATTGATGTTAGGAGTTTTCATTTTTATTTATTCATTCATTTATTTATTTATTTATCTTGAGAAAATCACTCTGGTGATCAGGCAGATAGAAAAAGTCTTCTACAGTAGGTTGATACAAGCCCTCCTTTCTCAGCCTGTAACTATTTCTGCATTTCAGAGGCTTCTGGGAGTGGTTGCCTCCATGGAATCACAAAAGATCGATTCCACATGCTTCCTCCTGACTCAGAATGATTTTCTGTGGAAAAGATAGAAACTGCAATACAAGCCCCCTGACATTCAAGCTTGTGGGATAGCCCAAAGTAAATTCAACAATGGTACAGTGTCAGGGAAAGACAATTATGTTTTAAAATGAAATTGTCCTGAAGAGGGGGGAAGGATAAGGCCTATATCAGCCACAAAATAATGGCTAGTTAGGTATTTTCGAATGCCTGATTCTAGAAGCTCTTCAGAACCCTCACATTCTAATCATGAGCAGAGGGCGGCAGAGGCTGGTCCCACTCTGACCTAGGTACCCTCTGGACCAGCAAAGCTTTCCACTGCCCTGAGATGAGAAAAGAAGGTTGGAGCCCAGGAAGCCAGGAGCGGGTCAGAAAGCAGGGAGTGCAATCAATGAGACAAACAACACACAAAAAAATTGAGGATGTGGAGAGTTAGTTTTTCTTGGTGCTGACAACAGGGCATGGAGACAGACTGGGAACTAAAAGCGTAGGGTGGAGTCAGACAAATTCGGCACCCACATTTCATAAATCTAGAAGACCCATTGTTATTGCCTGTGAAGTTGAAAAATGCAAAGAGCAACAAAAATAAAATCCATAAAGTACTGATTCAGGTTGAATTCCTAACAGCTGAAAAGAGTATTAGATTACACTCTGATATGTGCCAAAACACACGAAAATGTAAAATTGAGTGTTGCTGTCAATGTGCTAAAGTGGAAATAATCTTAACAAACATATACATACCACCATGTTACTATATGGGTTTGTCACTAATAACTAAGCCTATAAAACAAAACAGGCTGTACCCCCTGAAATCTGTGTTGAGTGGGAGGAAGTTGACTGCACTTCTTGTACTTGGAAAATGCTTGCAACCATTAAGGATTTTAAATTGTGGGACTCAATATTAAAGGAGTAATTTCTGGTCATGTAACAGTTTGTTGAATCTTATTGTTTTCTTGAGAACTCTTCACCATCTTGGTATATTGTTACTACTCAAAAAAATCTAATTTAACTTATCAAGGTTCTGAAATATATGTGTTTAAGCATTTTGATTTTATTTTTCTTTCCTTGAAAACATAAAGATTGACATTATAAATTATAAAGCTTATGGACAGAGTGATCTAAAGAACTTCTCTAAACTCTTGACAGAAATAGATACTGAGACATTACCATAAGTTCCAGGGAACTATCTGTAATGATGGAAAAGTTCTAGTATCCACGTGGCCCAATATGATAGTCATCAACCATGTGGCAATTGAGCACTTGACAAGGTCACTAATGTGACTGAGGAACTGATTTTTAATTTTATATTATCTAATTAGTTTAATTTATATTCAAAAAGCCACATAAAACTAACCACCTAACCCTTTGGAAAACACAGGTCTAGAATGTAGACTAAATTATATTTTCTGTGATTATCTAAACTTTAGAAAATTAGTAAAAAGATAATCAGCAAATTGTTTGCAGTGATTTCCTATATGCAACGGTCTTGTGAGTGACTTTTATTTTATGCTTGAGACTTTTTAATATTTTTCCAAGTAGCCAAATAAACTATATACAGGCAGATATATATGTGAAATAAACAATAACTGTGAGGAAACACTGTAAACTGATAATGGTAGAATCCATCAACCATACAAATCAATTTCTAGAGTGGTGGCCACCACTATTTCGGTGATGGGAACATTTATGTCCCTGACTCAAGCCATGTATCAAAAACATCTGTACCCCTTTAATATTTTGAAATAAAAAATAAATAAATTTTAAAAATTAAAAAAAAACATGTTGACCACATTCAAGAATATCCTAGCTACAGTATTCTCAGACAAGATATTAGGACACATACCTCTTTTCCAAAGTCAGGTCAATACAAATGTGGCTTATTAGCCTGTATTGGCCTCTTTGATATCTAAGTTCTTGGAGGCTTTGCATTTATTTTTGCAAGATTAAATGTTCACCTTTTTATTTCTGTAGTGTCTCCAAATTCTCTATTTTCTATTTTTGTTTGTAGCCAGCTTCACTGCTTATAATGAATTCAGAATCACTCATTGCTTTCCTAATTTCAAGGAAACAGGTAAAGCCACTCAGATATATACTGAGGAACTGACTTATAAAATAGATGTCATATTTGCAGGAAAAAAACTTTGTCTTGAAGATAGAATTTCTTCTAGGCCTAGAGGCTCAATTATAGCGCAAGGAACAGGATATTGTATTTTATTATTCTTTCTCGTATATGACTTTCTTTCTTTCATTTTTCCTAGTACTCTACTTCCTTTTTATTTCTTCCTTTCCATTTTCCTTTTATTGTATCTTTTGCTTTTTATTTGAAGTCATATAGTATAATATGGTGAAAATGTAAGATTACCTTTAAAATAGAAAATAAGGAAACTATAAGAGAAAATGAGACAGACATATTTAATTTTAGTTATATTTCCTGTTAATAGTTATAACTTACTATTACACCATACTGACTGTAAATAATGTGAAAATCACCAGGAAACGTAAGGATGGGCAAAAAAAAAGAAATATATGTTTTTAGAGATGTGTAAATCCATAATCTGAATACACTGTATGGACCTTATTGAAGGAGAAAATCCAGAACAAAAAGAAATTATGCAGAGTGAAGGGTGTATAGACAGATGGATGGCTCAGAACTTCTTGTTTGTCATAATGACGAAGGTAGATTCATTCACTAAGCAAATATGTCTCCAAGCACATACTCCATGTTGGGCTCTCGTGTGGGCACTACAGGTAAAGTAGTTCGAAGAACTAAGTTCCTGTCTTCATTAAGTGAACATTTTTTGGGATGATTGTAAATATGTTAATGAAGCTGATATCTCAGTGAAACTAATCAATGTCAAACTTATGTATTGGCCATTACCAAGATTTCTCGTCCTATAGCTACCTGGCACAATTGATGCTATATGTTTTTATTAATAAAGTATAAGTCATCATAATAGCTAGTGAGTTAGTTCAATTTTTCATTTTAGGATATTAGTTTTCAACTTCTTTACTCTAGAATCCTTCACTGTGAGTTAAAAATAATTATCCTCTCATCTGCTTCACGGACACTTCTGTAGTGATTGGTGGCCGTCTCAAAGACACGGTTACCAGTAAGTTAAATATAGCTAAGAGGAGAACTGCACAAAGTTAAAGAATTTGAAAATCTCTACTAGGTTTATGATTTTTCTCTTGTTAAAAATGCCAAGTTTTGCTTGACTTCAATTCAAAACCACACACATTTCTCAAGATTTCACATGACTTTTCTCTCAAATACCACCTGCCTAATATGCCAATGCTTTTTTAAAGTAGCATAAATGTCAAATATCCTTCAAAAACATGAGAATGTCTAAGTCAAGAACACTTTCCCATTTTCTAAGGCTCTTTTTTAGAATTACTTCATAAAGACAATTATCTATCCAGCATGATTAAAGTATAATCTAAAGGTTTTAGCAGATATTTATAGGTTCTTTTAATTCACACAGATGCTAAACTTTGGAAAAACAGATTACTTCCTTGCCTGGAAATCTTTCCTGGAATTTTATGCTAAATGACCCTTTTTATAGTTAATATTGTCAAAATAGAGGAAAAAAACTGAAGAGGAGAACAGAATTCTCCGAGTGGGTCAAAGAATGTTGGAGAAAAGTAAAAGAACACATAATACAGCATTGGTTAAGCCTTTCTTGATTTGGTAAATTTTAAGAATGATATCTGGAGGCTTGCCTAGGATTTCAGGGATGCCAATAAACATTCTATAAAATAATAGGTACTACATTTCGTTCTGGCAGAAAACTTTTTTTTTTTAATCTATACTAAAGTCAGGGCAAGCTCAAGGTCACCGCTAGACTTAGGCCTCCTACAGATTTGTATTTTTCCATAAGGCTTAGGAAAGAGAACAGATTTTAAATACAACATGCAAAAGAAAGCGTCATTTTTACACTCTCAAGTATCTCTTTGCACTTAAGAGGGCTTATCTGTAAAGTTCAATGTTTCATTTCAATGGAATATTTGACACATAGGCTCAATCGGTCTCCCACTCACATTTCACTTTAATTATGATGCTTACAATGTACAATCATTTCCTTTATTTATAAATAGCCTTTCTAAAGGAAATCAGAGTCTGACAAGGTTGGGATTGCAGTGCGTTTTTAGTATTAATGGTGACATCAAACGTGGATGCGTTCTGCTCTATTAACCCTTCAGTCACCAATGCTAGCCCTAGTGGCTGTGCAGAACCAGCTTTTCCTGATGTTCTAACTCAGGCTTAGGTTGGGAATTCTAAAGAGAGCCCCCTTTGAGTTTAAGCTCTTGGGTCCACATTGTGTTTCTGTCACAGGAGTGATGGTAAGAGGGACTAATTAAAAGCCCAGTGAAT
Source organism: Propithecus perrieri (assembly GCA_963574695.1). Lineage (NCBI taxonomy): Eukaryota > Metazoa > Chordata > Mammalia > Primates > Indriidae > Propithecus > Propithecus perrieri. The sequence goes on along the minus strand of CAUYRB010029568.1, from coordinate 19,802 downwards.
GTGCCAGGGTTAAAATCACAGGCTATGCTCATTAACAGTCGTTTACCTAAGGATATTTCCAAAGAATTCTTTCAATGTCTGAAAAGAACAAAACCTTAAGGGGGAGGGAAGAATAAGTTGAGAGAACCATTTATAATAATTTTATATTAGAAGTATAATTTTGTTTTAATTCACCGGTGCCATCCATAGGAGAATCCAATTTAGTGAGTACAAGTTCAAATGTTATTTTTTTTTCATCTGTGTATGTGGGTATGTGTGCATGCGTGAGTGTGTGTGTTTTAAAGGGGGGAATATCCTTCCTAAATCTAAAGAGTAGAGAAAGAAATGGGGGGAAGAAAATCAGAACCATTTTGTTAATTGTCTTTTTCCTGCTGTTTCCATGGTAATACTGGCTGCCAGACTTCTCCACAGAGTGACAGTCCAACAATTCACACACTACACCCTTTCAAGCACAATGAATGGCCGTGAAAGAGGCTGAACAGGCACCATTCAGGAAACATGTGATATCTACTCAATGCACTACCTTTCATCCACATTTTCCAAATTGCAGTTAATTTAATTCTAAACAAAAGGCTAAGGGGTTACAAATGAGGATTAGAAGGAAAAGAACATCTTGAGCTCTAATGGGGATGGTTTGTGTGAAGAACAATACAGCACTTTCTTCTGTTGCCAAGAAGGCTGGATGTGGAGACGCACTTTCCCTGCTCATCCCAGGCCTTGGTTCAGACTCTGTATCAACAGTGAGAGCCATGGCAGAAAATTTCTTGGCAAAACAGAGTTTATGTAGGTTTTGGCTTCCCACTTGGAAACACATTTGATACAGTACGAAGTTATTTCATTTACTATGAAATAAGATATAACACCAGACTTTTTTTTACTAACCTTATAGGAGCTCACCACTTTTTGTAAGGTTATATTTTCCTTATTCTTTAACATCCTTCAAAGTTCAGGCAAAGAAAATCAGTGAATCATAAACTTTCCTGTAACAGTATGCAGTGTAAGAAATTATCTTTATGCAGTTTAAAGTTGCAATGTGCTTTCTCTGTTGTCAGTAGAGCAGGCCATAGTTACTTGAAGAACAAAAACAGAATAAAAGGGGCCCTAAAAACTATTTCACATTATTTGGTTGAAAGAATCACGATGACCATCTGTCATGTTCATGTAATTTTTAAGATAAATGCTTCAGAAAACTCAGGAAAATTCATCTTACATATAGCATATATAAATCAATATTTGTTTTTTAAAAATTTTAAGGTGGTTTTTTTTGTCCCATTTTATGTGTTACAATATCATGAACAATTTGGTTAGAGGTGCAGTAATCAGATACCAATGTTAAAATTTCATATTTAGCATCACAAGTTTATGGAAAACATAGCTGTATTTCCTCGGTTACGTTTAACTTTCTAAGAGATAATTCTTATTTACATTTCTTGATCCAGAAAAATGATCCAAATAAATTTGCTAATAATTTTGTGTCTCCATTACAAATTAGTTCTGTTGGAAATATAAGCATACCTATAAACTTATCTTGATCAGTAAGTTTCACTATGATGATTATATAACATGCTTTTAATTCAAGTGAGTTATTTGAGAGGTACCACATTGGTCTACAGAGTTGCTATGATTTTTGACTCTATAACAATTTCAGAAGAATACACATTTCTTCAGTTCTGATTTGTCAGCCATCAAATACTTTATCAAGTAACGAGACTTTTAACGACTTTGATTTCTGAATGGATTAGTTCTAGGACTTAGCATGAATTGCCCCAAATCTTTTCAGCAATTTAAATGACACCAGAATCACAGTATTTTAGACATTTGACAAAGGTCTTAAAATTCTTTCTTCTTTATTCATTTCTTCTACTTCTTTTTTCTAATGTTTAGGATCCTTAGGGTGGACAACCTACAGTTACTGAAATGCACAGGTCCAAAGGTCATTTTCCTCATGTGTTGGAGGTGGAATCAGATGTTTCCTTGTGAAAAAGCATTGTTTGATGCAGAGATTCAGGTCGGGAGCCACCACTATTATTTCTGGAAGTTTTGATCTGCTAGATGAAATCTTGATGGCTTTCTTGTGAAGAGGGGTAGAAATGGATACTTTCAGTGACTTCCACAGAGCCTGATATTAACATTTCAAGGCTAAGACTCAAAAACATCCAGCACTGGGTGGAGGTGAGGGCACTTCACTAACAGAGGGCTGGAGACTGACTGGCCTCCATTCCTGGCTCCCACCAAGCCCTCGGCTTTGTTTACTTGTTTTTAAGCCTCCATTGCCATGGCGCTAAAACATACGTTGGGGATTTCAACTGCTGAGATAAGTCAGGAAAACCTGTGTTCAATCAGTGTCAAGCCTACCTCTGTGTATAATTTTATATCTTGAAGAAGATGGGGTGGAGGACATAGAGATTGTACTAGTAATATTTTCTAAATCCATGCATTGCAAGCAATTCTACTTTTTCTGGTAATGTTTCTAAATAGAAAAAAAAGAAGTCTATGTTAAGTACTTAGAAGTAGTCTATCGAGGAAGAAGCAAAGGTAAAAGCTACTAAAAAGAAAACGTTGCAATGCCTGATGAAAGCTCGCTATCAACGGTGCTTAAAACGTTCAGCTATGTCTGTCTGTATGCCTTAGTATTATCTCTCAGGGCTCTTTCTCCTTAGGAAAAAAATATTTTCTGGGTTGAATTTCAAATTTTAAAAAATGGTGATATAGCACCTCTTGTATTCTCTTGGAAAGTGCTGGAACATATTCTACTAAGTGAGGTATCCCAAGAATGGGAAAACAAGCATCACATGTACTCACCATCAAATTGGTTTCACTGATCAACACTTAAGTGCACATATAAGAATAACATTTACTGGATGTTGGGCAGGGGGAGGGGGAGGGGGAGGAGGGGACAGGCATATGCACAAACAATGAGTGCGATGCGCACCTCCCGGGGGATGGACACACTTGAAGCTCGGACTTCGGCGGGGGGGAAGGGCAACATACGTAACCTGAACATCTGTACCCCCATAATATGCTGAAATAAAAAAAAATGAGTAATGACATCATTATGAACAAAAAACGAGGAAGAGAGTGACAAAGAAACGACAGGAATAATCCCGTGGCAGACTGGTCACACACCCCGTTATGGGATCCAGTAGTTTATTTTCTCCCAAATGAACCAGTCATCAAGTTCATCTACAGAAGATTCTAGTGTCCAGGGATTCCTAGACATCCATGAATGGATATAAGAAACTGAGGAAACTCTTGAAACAGTATGCCACAGTTGGTATGTACTTGTATAAATGCATTTTTCTGAGGAAAAGGTCATAATTTTACCCAAATTTCAAATCAAAAGATGACATTACCCAAGAGTTCGAACATCACTGGTTGCAGAGTATGAAGAACATTGATGCTAAAATCACTGCGTGATGCATGGGATTTCTTGAGTTTCCATTTCCCAGAGGGATGGAAAATGCCATCACCATAAAAATTAACAAATTTTCACTCAGTCCAGTAAGTTCCTTAAAAACAAAAACATATGGTGTTTGTCTTATGTGTGTTTGTTGGAAGGGAGTATTCTTGACCTCCTTCTCACACTTGGTCCAAATCAAGAGAAAAGCCACTAAACTCAGAAGCCTTCTGTAAGTTGGTAATTCACAAGTGGTTTCCATGCTCTGCGTAAATAACACTACTGAGATCACACGAAGGTGACACTGAGAATGAAGACGATGTTTTTTTTTCTTTTTTTTAAATTTGGGGCAAACATATGAATCTTTGATTTTACAATTTTGCAACTATTCTCAGAAACAGATCTTCTGGCCTGTTTAAACCTTATTTTGAAACTAATAAAGAACAGCTGAAAATCTTCATCTTCAGAAAGATGAAGCAAAACCTGGAATGAATCACACAGCATTGTCATTATGGGCATAGGAACTCCCTGTAACAAGGAAATATGGGGTCCCTTGGACCACCTCAAAAGCTCCAGCAAACTCTGACCTAACAACAGATGTTTAACTGTGAATTTAACTTGTCATCTTTAAAGACAGTATCTAATTGTTTCCCTTCATTCAGACAACAAATAGCTCTTTTAGGAAAGGTCAATGTTATTCACATTCTTTCTACCAACAAAGTACTGTTATTTTTATTTTGTTTTAGCAGAAGATACAATTAATATTGGTCTTGGTAGCCATGTTCCTCTTTTAAAACAATTAGGATAACAACTAATTGATGTTTTTCTCTTATCTGGGCATTCAGTTATTCCAATGATACCATTAACAAAGACATGGAGAATCACAAACTTTTAAGTTTGGCAACATGGTTTTGAACATCTCTATACAAAATGAAGTCTCTAAAGTGACTTTATTTCAAATTAATCTCTATAATATTTTTTCTTGTGTACCAATATTCTACTAGTCAACTCTTGGTTATTTAGGTTTTTTATTTGCTATGCAATTTGTTCTTCTTTTCAGATAGTCAAACATTCTGCCATTTTTAGAAGATAAAATGGAATAAAAAATCTATTGTATTTTCTATATTGCTCTAATTACAGATGAAGAACTAATTTTAAAAGTACTCTAATGTGAGAACTTCACATTAATCAATTCACTTTACTAATAGTCTTATTCCTTTTAAGAAATAGACATGTGGGTTTGCCATTCCCTAAGTATAGTTCTAAGAGCTTTGCATATATAACTCAATTAATCCTCATGGTAACCCCTAGAGATGGATGCTACGATTACTCACATTTTACTGGTAAGTAAAAAAGTAAAAAAATTTTAAGTCACTAAGCTCATAAATCATAGAGCCAGGATATGAAATCAGGAAGTGAGACTCAAAAGTTCTGAGTTTTTAACCCAAATGTTTTGTTTACCTCCTATTTAACCCTGTGATTTCTTTCTGTTGTAACATTTGTTATTCACCAAATTAAGATATTTCTTCCAGTTTTCTTTTATTTGTATTTGCTCCTGTGTCTTTTTCACCATTTTATATTCAACATTTCTTTGTTCCTGTTTTAGATATATCTTTTATAAATGTAAAATGCTGGATTCTTAAGATCAAATCTGATAAGTTATGTATTTTAACTAGCAAATTCAATAATTAAAAGTTGTGGTGATTACTGATATATCTACATTTTTCTTTATTATCTTACTTTTAGCTTAACATATGTCTTGCTTTATTTAGCTTGGTTTGCTTTGTTATTTCTTTCTTCTTCTTTTATGCTTTTTGTTATTTCTTGAATTCTGTACTTGCTTTTGAATTTCATTGTTTTGAAACCCCTAACAATTAAGACATTGTGATTTTTAATTATTTTATGTAAATAATACTTATTTAGATTTACTTATGATTACCAATTGCTTTGCTTTCTGTTCCTCCTTACACGTCAGACCTTCTTTCCGGGTCACTTTCTTTCTGAAATACGTCATTCGGAATTTCTGTTAATGTTGGTCTGTTGGTAAACACTCTCAGTTTTACCATTGCATTAGGTTCTCACTTTCACTGATTGCTGTTCCTCTTTTCCTTTTTATAAGGTGGCTTCTTGTTTTGGGATTCCGCAGTTTCACTGAAATGTGTTTAGGTGGGTATGTCTTTTATTTATGCTTCTTGATATAGGGTTAAACTCTCTTTACCTGTGACTTTTTTTTTTAGTTCTGGAAAATTCTCAGGAATTTTATTTTTGAACATCGTCTCTCCTTCATTCTATCCATGTTCTTGTGCTGGGAGACATACACTAGACCATATCATTCTCTCCTTGATATCTCTGAATCTGTCTCTCATCTCTCTGCCATCTCCTTGACCACTTGTGCTGTATTCTGGGTACTACCTTTAGATGTATCATTGGTTCACTAATTCTGTATCCAGTAGTGTCTCATCTGCTGTTTATTCCACCACCAATGTGTCTGTCTCAAGTATTTTATTTTTATTGCTAGAAATTGTATTTAGTTCTTTCCCTTATCTTACTCATCATTTTTGGTAGTTGCTCATGGCTTCTCACTAGTTAAAATTTCAGATTCTTAAAAAAAAAAAATTCTATATAGTTATTTCTATTCTCTACCCAGTATTTCCAATAAATGGTGTATTCAGAGGTACAAATCTGCTGTTTGTTACTTATACCATCTTTCAATCATAGTAGTTCTTTTCCTTGTGTGAGAGGGATTTTTGTGAGCTCATATTTAGTTAATCCTCATCCATGGAATTTAGAGATGATAAATTCGGAGATGCTTTCCAACAGACAGCATTGGCATTTGCATCATCTAGATGTCAGGAAATGCTACTGAGCTGGAACCATGTTAACTTCCTAAAAAGTTCCTGGATTAGTCTCCATATCCCAAATTAAGAATAGGTAGTTGCCCCAAGAGAAAGTCAGGCTTTCTTGTTTGCTTAATGCCCATTACTTCCCACTGTTTATAGCTCAATGTCTGTGCTTGAGCATGTTCAAATATATTTACTTCTCTCTTTTATCTTTTATTCAATTTTTTATCAAGCAGAAGTCATACTGCCATCTTCTTTGTCCAAGATTTTGTTTAACTGTGAACAAATTTTGAGCACTTTAGACTCTATATCCTAATTTTACACACTGAAACTAACAATAATTTTTCTACTTAAAAGAATCTAATTAAAGAATTTGCTTCAAAGAACATATCATGCTCGTGCATCAGTAGAATCAACATTGTTAAAATGTCCGTACCACCCAAAGTGATTTACAGATTCAATGCAATCCCTATCAAGATACAATCATATTTCACATACCTAGAAAAAATAATTCTACACTTCATTTGGAACTAGAAAAGAGCCCAAATAGCCAAAGCAATCTTAAGCGAAAAGAATATATCTGGAGGCATCACATTACCAGACTTCAAACTATACTACAAAGCTATAGTAACCCAAACAGCATGGTATTGGCACAAAAATAGAGAGATAGACCAGTGGAACAGAACAGAGAACCCAGATATAAAATCATCCACATGTAGCCAACTGATCTTTGACAAAGCAGACAACAATATACACTAGGGGAAAGAATCCCTATTCGATAAATGGTGCTAGGGAAATTGGATAGCCACATGCAGAAGAATGAAACAGGATCCATATCTCTCACCACTCACAAAAATTAATTCAAGATAAATAAAAGACTCAAATGTAAGGCACGAAACCATAAGAATTCTAGAAGAAAATGTTGGAAAAACTCTTCTACATGTCAGCCAAGGCAAAGAATTTATGAAGACGACCCCAGTGGTGATCACAGCAACAGCAAAAATAAATAAATGGGACTTGACTGAATTAAAAAGCTTCTGCACAGCTAAGGAAATAATCAATAGAGCAAACAGACAACCTACAGACTGGGAGAAAATATTTGCAAGCTGTATTTCTGATATAGGGCTAATAACCAGAATCTACAAAGAACTCAAGCAAAACAGCAAGAAACAAACAAACAACCCCATTAAAAAGTGAGCAAAAGACATGAACAGAAGCTATTCAAAAGAAGATAGACAAACGGTCAATAAATATATGAAAAAATGCTCACCATCACTAGTCATCAGGGAAATGCAAATTAAAACGACAGTGAAATATCACCTTACCCCAGTCAGAATGGCTTTTATTAAAAAGTCCAAAAACAACAAATGCTGGCATGGATGCAGAGAGAAAGGAACACTTATACACTGTTAATGGGACAGCAAATTAGCATAACCTCTATTGAAAAAAATATGGGGATTCCTCAAAGAACTAAAAGTAGACCTACAATTTGATCTAGCAATCCCACTACTGGATATACACCCAAAGGAAAAGGAGTCGTTTTATCAAAAAGATGCCTGCATTGAAATGTTTATGGCAGCACAATTCACAATTGCAAAGATATGGAATCAACCCAAGTGCTCATCAATTCATGAGTGATTAACAAAATGTGTCTATACCATGAAATACTACTCAGCCATAAAAAGGATGAATTAATGTCTTTTGCAACAATTTGGATGGAACTGGAAACCATTATCCTAAGTGAAGTATCTAAAAAATGGAAAAACAAACACCACATGTACCACATGTACTCGCTATTAAATTGGAACTAACCGATGAGTACACATGTGCACAGAGAGAAGTAAAACTCAGTGAAAATGAAGCAGGGGGAGAGGGGAAGATGGGATGGGTGAAAACCTACCTAATGGGTACAATGAACACTATCTGGGTGATGGGCACACTTATAATCCTGACTGAAGCATTACAAAAGCGACCCACGTAACCAAAAATGTCTGTACCTCCATAATATTTTGAAATTAGAAGAAAGAATATTGATATCTGAAAAGGTAGAGATGTAAAAAATGTGATCTTTTTCTTGCTTGAATTTATATGATATTTTCATCAACATTATGAAAAAAAATTTATTGAGCACCTTTTAAATGTGGGGCATTGCCTTAAATTAAAATAAATAAATAAATAAATAAATAAAAAATACACATGACACACATGCAAAGCCTTGAATAACACATAACAATATAAAACTGTAAGGGCTATTATTCAAAATTAATATTTTAGAAGAATGATTTATTATCACACATTTTTTCTAAATTAGTTCACAAGATAATCCAGTTGCTTTATGTAAGAGGAAGTTGATTATAAGCAACAATAATAATAGGTAAATAATAATAATTACAACAATTGGGTACTTCCTTTTCCAGGTACTTATTTAAGGCTTTGAAATTAATTAATCTAGTCATTACTAAGATGTGTCTAGGTATAATTTTCTTTGTATTTATTCTGTTTTGACTGTGAAGTCCTTGAACTCATGCATTCTTGTTTATATTTTGCAAAATTCACTGCCATTATTTTTTTCCAATATATTTTTCTGTCTCGTTCTCTTTCTTTTTCTTTAACTCCACTATACCATATGCTAAATTTTTCTTTGTATTTATTCTGTTTTGACTGTGAAGTCCTTGAACTCATGCATTCTTTATATTTTGCAAAATTCACTGCCATTATTTTTTTCAAATATATTTTTCTGTCTCATTCTCTTTCTTTTTCTTTAACTCCACTATATCATATGCTAAATTTTTCCCTGTGTCTTGTTTCTCTTACTCTTTTTCTAAATTTTTCTACCTTTTAAGGCTTTCTGAATCTATCTGGATATTTTTTTCTGATCTATCTTCAACTTCACTAATCTTTTTCTTTAGCTGTGTATGATTATTCATTAAACACATATACTGGGTTAGTAAGTTCAATTATTGCATTTTCAAGCTCCAAAATGTTCATTTGATTCTTTTTTATACCTTCTAGTTTTCTATATCTCTGCACCTTGGCGTCTAATTTCTTCAACATATTAATCGTAGTTATTTTAAAGTCTCTGTGCAAAAAATGCTAACATACGAATTTCCTGTGGGTCCATTTTAGGTTCGTTTCTCTTATCTATTTCTTCCCTTGGTTTTCAATTGTGTGAAGTCATGTCCCAGATTGAAAACTGCATTAAATTCTGGACATTGCATATTAAAAAAAACTACCACTTGCAGATCTCAATAATGTTGTCTTCCTCCATAGAGGATTTACTGTTACTTCTGGTAAGCAGTCAATGTTAGGGCAGACTAAGGGCTGATCCATAGCAGGGCTTTGGAATTTTTAAGAGCTGGTCTATATCTGATTCACCCCAATTATTTGCATAGAGTCCTTTGGGGGGGGGGTCCCAGATGATGGCCTGGGTGTTAAATGCTTCCTTCTCTTTCATGAGCTCTGAACTCCAATTTTATTTTTCGTTTTCTTTCTTTGTATCATCTAAGGAAAGGATATGACCTGAAGACATTCTCAGCCTAGGTTCTGACCAGCCAGAGTACTCCATGGGTGAGGGCGTCACTATGATGACATTGGCCAACCACAGAATCAGGGTAAAGGGAGGCTAAACATACTACACATCTTAACAAGGGCCGCACTTCATCAATAAAATCATCAATAAGGTCTCTGCAAGACAGACACATCCACTCTCCGATTTGCCACAAATCTCTCCACTTCTCACCATCCTCTCTTCCCCTGCCACAGTTTAGTTTCCGTTATCTTTTGTTTGGAACTACATCAGCCTCCCGTATGTGTCCCTAGTTGCAGTTTTCCCAGCTTAAATCCACTCTTCAAACTGCAGTCAAATTGATCTTTCTAAAAGACAAAACATGGATGATGTCATATGTGTGCCAATTCAATAGCTTTCCATATCCCCCAGGGTCACCCTTAGCAGGCAGCTGAAAGCATTTCAGGTCTAGCCCCTTTTCACTTGTGAGCCTCTCGGCACACTTTCAATAGCTCTTTTACAGGTTGTGTCCTCTTTTTTATTTTATCTTTAATTTTTACATATTGTTTCCTCTCTTTAGAACTAGAATGTCTTTACCTCTTCCTGTTTTATCTTGGGTAAATCCTTCCATTTTTAATATTGACTTAGTCATGACCTCCACCAAGAAGACTTCTAATGACCAAGGGCAGGACTGGCCTTTCTACACGGTGCCGCAGATCTCTGTGCAGTACACAGCACCAGCTCAACGATCACGTTGTCCTATTATTTCCTGTTCGCTTCCCTTCTATCCTACTCACCATTGTGCCTCACAATTAGCACGACATGTAGAGGGCCCTCATTAAGTATTTATTTAATAAATTACTCAATAAATAAGTGACAAGAAAATAAAGGTGCAGCCAAATGCCCATAGTGTGACCCAATTTATATGCAAGAATAACAAACACATACATGGACACACACATAACTACAAAAAAAGTAATTAGAAGACGATATAGCACACTATTTATAGTAGTTATAATAAAAATGCTCTTATAAGTCACCTGTATGATTCAATCAAATAATCATGTAAAATAGATTGTAAGTCCTGCTCCCAATTTTATCACGTGTGGACAGAATTTTATAGCACCTGGGATTTCAGATGCTTTTGCATATCACTTTCTGGAGTGGCATCATGCTCCTGGGATCTGAGCCTTAATTTGATTTCATGAATTGTACTCTACAATTACGTATTAAGTTGTTATCATGTTGTTAGCACTTGACTAGCTGCTGTGGTAGAAAGGAGTGATTTTACAAATGTTTTTGAATTGCTTGCAAACTTTTGGAGAGAAAAAATATTAATAGAGAGATAAGTAGGATTCAGAATTTTTCTACCAGGAGCTGCATCTATTAAATAGTTTTATGTAAAATATTCAGAGGTTGGCTTTATATATTTTTAATGCCTCTCTCACTGCACTTCTTTCCCTGAAGCAGTCTCTTCAGCTGTCCTGTATTTATTCTTGAGGCATAGAAGGCTATGCTGAAAAAGACCTTGAAAGATGTTTAAGGGGTAATCAACCATTGTTTACCTGAATTTCTCCTTCAGCACTGTCACCAAATAGTCACGTTTTCCAGACTTGGACACCTGCAGTAACAGCCACTTGGTTCTTCCCAAGATTCCCCACTTTGTGCCATCTATTTGTGGTTTCCAGGCACAATGTCAAGAACAAGTCTAATCCTTCTTCCCCTAATCACCAGTGAATATCTGAAGATCATTATTTAGTTTCCTCCAAATATTGTCTTTTTACTGCTATTCAAAAATCCCTAATCTCAACCAGGATTAGCCAATTCGTGGGGCTGGCTTTTTGGAACCACATGTAAGTGTGTATATATCATCACAGTACAATTTTTCTTCTCAGTTGCTTGTCGTTCTCACTTATCTAAATACCTATTGGTACCGAATTATAATATATAACATTATATATTATATATATGAATAAATTTGTAATGAAGTTGTGGCAAATACATTTTGGATATATTACTGTTTTAATGCATTAACTTGATAACAAATTAATACACCCCTACTGACATCACAATGTGCCGTTTGTTTTACAGTTTGAAGGAAGTTAGATTCAACTGGGAAAACTTACCACACTATCTTACAGTGAAAATCGGTATTTTTCCCCATTATTGTGATTCAAAATAAATATAGTGTTTCTCCTAAGATCCAGAGGGAAAAGTTCAAAAATTGAACTGGAGACAACTGGACTGGAGAACTGTGTCCTTGGTAGGGACAGAGTGACACCGTGTGGAACAAAACAGAACGGAGCTACCCAACCAGGCTGGCACACGCTCTCCCCGGAAGAGCACACCTGTGACAACTGGAAACAAGCTGGCTTTCCAAGTAACTCACCTAATTTTTTCTAAATTTGCCTTAGAATTCCTATGGAAAACGCGAGCCCATAGCAAAGAGGAAAGCTCACCAAGAGGGCACATGCAGTTAGAGTGGAATACGTAACATCTTATAAGAAATATTTTACACTCTAAATAGAAAATAAGCTTATATCTGGTTAGCTGTATTTTAGAATGTCTTTTAGAATGAAGCTTGCTCACTCAAAGGTGTGTAACAAATATTGATTGAATGAATAATGGTTTGATCCTTATTTATTTGTTTTTTTCATTATATACACCATCTCCCAAAGAAGAGAACTTGAGGCACTTTTTTTTTTATTTTTCCCCCTCTTTCCCCCTCCCTCCCTCTAATCCTTCCTTCTTTCCTATATATGAGGCTCTTAAGGAAAAATTACAATTCAATGGATATTCAAATGTCAATGTTTTGACTCAATTTTTAAAAAGAATATTTGGAAGGGGGTCTCTAAACACCATGATGAGCCACTGCAACAGATAGCAGACCTAACATACATATACCTATAAGGTTTGCAAAATTATATTTTGTCATAGCAGAGTGGTTGAAGGAAAAAAAGATGTTTGACTTGGAACAATGTAAACATTTATTTGGTATGTTCTATTTTTAAAAAGGTTTCAGACCTTTAAAAAAGGGGCTAGATTTATTCTTTGATCAATAAGTAGTATTTATGGGGGGAGAATGCATTTTAGCAAAATATAAGAAATAAATTTTACAATGAAAAAGACCTGTTGACCACTATCGACCACTATAATATATATATACATACTGTGTTCTGGACATGTTATTATTCATCAGCAAATTGAATTCAGTAGAAAGTAGAACCTTTTTAAACCTTCAAATTAAATCATAGAATAGAGATCTTCCATCATGCAGTCTAATTAATTCCTTCATTACATCTGAATGTATGCTGGTTCCTAAAATCTCATGTTGTGATTATGTTTATTAAGAAACTGTTATTGCCATGCAATAAATCTAAACATTTAAAGCAACACATTTGAAGAATTTAACATTTAAATGTAAGCACATGCTCTCCCAGTGGATAAAGAAAACACATTGGATTGTTAACTCAGTGTGCTCTACACACTGGGTGATGCCAACCAGGGTAAAAGTGGGGCTCTAAGCTGCAGAGGTGCAATTACACAAGGTCATGGGAGGCAGTGGGGAGCAAATGGGAAGCTGGAGGGAAGCAGAATTGCAGGCATCGCTCCTTCTTTCTCCCTGCGTCAGTGGTGTTTCCTGACAAGGTTTATCACTTCTCTTCCATCCTGGGTCTCTGAAACATCTTCTCACACTGCGGCCCTTGCTTTGCCTCCCATCAGTCAGACCCTATGAACATTTTCCCTCCAGTTAGATAGCAGTGGCCTGAGTCCTTGCAGCTCTCATCTCTGGCCTGCTTCATGATTGAATGTTTCTCTTCCTACTTTTCTGTCACCTACCTAAGCAGTTCCCTGAGTTAAATTCTCTCTCTTGAAATACCTAGAGTGGTGTCTATTTTCCTTAATAAATCTTGATGGACCTTAAACACTTTCTCAGGTGTTCTGTTTATATAATGCAGTAATTAAAAGACTAGTAATTGAAGCAGCATTCAAGTGCACTACAGTTAGAATATCCCATGGGTAATCTGTGAAGTTACCTATTTTTATGCTTAGAATGCTAATTAGGTCTACAGGGAGGTCAATGAGCTGCAGAAAATGGATGGATCCATCCAAATTTTGAGTTGCTATGAAGGGAAACTCTCTGTTCTTCCAGTCTTATTCTTGGAGATAAGAAAGAACAATGATTGCAGCCTCCTTCTGGACATCCCTTGGGTTCTATTTTCCTATACAAATATAATGATATACCTATGTGCCAAGCATGTCACTTAAGCCTCACTCCAGTGATTAATTTCTGTCCTTGTGCTGATAGAGATTTGTAGGAAAAAATGAACAAATGCAAATGTGGCTAAGTGGACAGAAATATTTTAAAATGAGTTGCCTTGAAGTATTGTAAAATTGGACTATATAGCTTAGGAATCTACACACTTGAAACTACTTAGGCACAGTACTGAAAGAGGAGCTTGAATATACTTACAGGTCATAGTAGTGGAACCAATATCTGCTGACTTAAAGCTGCATAAGTAGTTATATCGAGAGGTAGGTGAAATCTACATCCCAGATCTGTACTAAATTTTCCATTCAAGATGGTAATTTTAAAATAATTTAAATTATCTCTATAGATCAAAAAATCATGAAACTGTGTATTTTAAACATTCAAAATTAGTGGATTGTTAGTGAATACTGTAATTCATTTCTGATACTTGCATCTAGCCCTCTTTCTTCTTTTGTCCTTGGTGGTGAAGGGATAGGCTGAGGAGGAGGTAGGGGAAGCAAATATAGAAAAATGATGGAGAAGAGTTTAGTAAATTTAACTTGTATATAAGAGGAGCACATGAAACTTTTTATTTTAGCTACTTAACTCCTGGAATTTATTCTTTAAAAGTAGGTGCTCTAAAAAGAACTTTCATAATTTTGAAAACCAGTGTGAAATGGAGTGTATTAACAAAGTTCTGTTTCATCATCACTGGAGCTTTCCATTATTGACTTTAGTGACCTAAAAATTTCAGTGAAGACATATCGATAGCCTGAAATCTGAGAAAAGATAATCCAGGATTTAAGCTCAGCCCAAAGAAATTCTATATACTATAGAGGAATGGATGAACTAAATGAATGTTTGTAATTTCTGTTTATTCACAAAAGTACACTTGAATTATGTGAACATATTAATTATTCTGTCTTCAATTTGAGTATTTTGAATTTTTTTTAAAAATAATTTAATCCCAACTAGTGGTTAATAAAGAAAGTTGGAGTTATTGAACTTTTTTAAGGGGGAAAATCGCTTTCTTTTATTCCAGGCCATCTCCAATTGCCAGGGAAAATAATACCCAGATTTATGTGTTTCTGACTGAATGGTCTCTTTCTGCAATGCCAGTGAGTAATTTTTTTTTTTAAAAAAAAGAAGAAAGTTCAAGGAAAACTGAACAGTGATTTACAGCATTTGGATAAGCATTTACTATAATTGCAAGAGCAGGGATTTAATATCTGTGATCAAGTGATGCAGAATTTAGGGGGAAAATAGATATCTTTTAAAATTCCTACTTGTCTGCTAATACAGAGAACTTTGAGATGAAGATTTTGCTCTTCAAAACATACTTTAGATATAGGAAGAACCGGCCTATTTCTCTTAAAGGTTATCCTGCTAACTAACTTCTTAATTTAAGAGTACTGGTACATTGTCTTCCTTAACAGGTAAAATTCAAGAAATCTAAGAGTTAAGCTCAAATAGCTAAGTATTCTGAAGCCTGAAAAACGTAACCAACCATTCTTAAGCCTGAATAAATTGAGTAAAACTTATAAAATTGGTACTCAACTCAGTAACAGGCATTTTACTTTTCTATTGGAAAGTTTTAAAACCTGAGCTTTAAGAAAATATCTGGCTTTCTATTCACAATAACATTTCGAGTATTTGACCTAAATCTAATGGAGCCTTTGATTTCAAAGTGAATGATGTATGGATTAGCACTATGCCATTAATTGTAATAAGTTTTAATACACTGACTAGCTGTTTGCAAGGTATTATCCGCAATAAATTTTCCAACAACTAAGAGAAGAATGCTTTCAATTTTGAATTCGTCAACAAAATCAATACAAAATACTTTTTCATGAATAACTAATATTTTGTTTTCTTAAAACAGGATAAAGGCTGTGGGAAAATAATAGGCAATTCTTTATTTATGATTATTTGGTATTAAGTATTTCTCTTCAGAAATGAGGATACTTTCCATTGTATTTTCAATTAACATTTTCTCTATTCCCAGCATGGAAAATGAATTGAACTTTCTTATTCAGTAATGTCTCCCCCAAGCACAGCTGCTATTATTTACTAAATCGGTACAACAGTTTTTGAATTGCTATTTTAACAAATCAATAAGTTAGTAGAAGAATGAATTCTAATCTCTAAATATGAAATATTTACTTAAAATTCTATCAACTTAAAATGATGATTAAGGCATAACAGAATTATCTGGAGTAATATTAATATCCCACATCCTGGTAGGGTTTGGATTCAGGTGTATGCATTTGTCAACACTCATCAGATAGTATGTTTAAGATTTGTGCATCTCACTGTACATAAATTTAACCACAAAAGAAAAAATGAACTGCAAAAAATCATGAAATCCTTCATAATGATGTGCATTCAGTACTTAAGGGGATATGTACTAATGTTTGCAAATTATTTGTATCAAAAATGTATGAAAGAAGATAAATTGATGAATGGATGAAAAATAGTATGATAAAGAAGTATAGCTAATTATTATTGGTAGAATTTGGGAAGTAGATATTGAATATTCCCTGTAAAATTATTTAACATTTTTTACAATTGCTTTTAAACTTTTAAATTACAATTACATAAGAATTGCTTATCTATGTATATACCTAAAGAAGCCTGTTTTATTTTTAAAGATTACTTTTAAAGATTTAAAGAGTATGTAGTTAAGCAGATCAAATTATTTAGCCATTCTGAGACTATTTTGCATACTTAATTATTAAAAAATATTTTCTCAGGGAAGATAATAAACAAACGAGACCTTTCGCATTTCAATCTCTACGTGTAGCTTTTGCTGGGTAGATTAAAACTGAGTTAGCATTTTGGTTTCTTGCCCTTCTGTTGACCCCAATTTTCAGAGGTTTAGAAATTGGCTGCAAAATTGGCTTTGGTGCTGAAACTTGGCACCAAGACCTAAAACCCAAGACCAAGTCGTCATTTTCAGTTTATTTTTAAGCCTATTGGCAAGAAGTCACAACATTCATTTTTTTGCCTAAGACTATAATGCCAGGGGATGTCAGGACGCAATGTCCCTCCGGCGATCTGCAAACATGTGCAGTTAGAGTATCATGGCCTAAGGAGCCCAAAGATGTTAAAGAAGGAATTCAGAAATAAATGATACAGTAAGGAAAATTTAGTGTTTAGGTGTGAGATATTATTCTGCTTCATTCTTATGAAATTCTCTGTGGATGTATGAATTTTCTGGCCAAGGGCTCAAAATGTCAATACATTGGTTTACTATTTCATGATATTTCTGCATGAATATTTTTAAAGAGGAAAGATTGTAATGATAATCATTTGTGGAGAAGATTAATTTTTTTCCCCACTCTTTTCTTTTTTCTATTTTTCTTTATTTGATGTTTTTGCTACTTTTTGTCCACTGGCACTAACATTACTATTTATTTCAAAAAAGTCCTTCACTTGATCGTGGTTCTCATTTTGAAATTCACTCATTTTTTGGTTTCTACTCCTTTTTTCATATTCGTTTGATTAACACTTTATATTTCTTAATATTAACTTTATATATTACATCTCAACATACATCTCAAAAGCTCTGGAAAACTGGATTAAAATGCTTTTGCCTTTGGTAACAGATACTTATTAAGGATCTTGTGCCAGTTCTCGCACAGAAAACAAAATATCAATCCAGAAACAGTTCCTTTTCCCTAAAAATTTACCCAGAACAATAAACCAAAGTAAAGCTAAAAGCTAGAGACTAAACAATAAAAAAAAGAAAAATGAGTCTGAAGGACATATTTATTCAATAAATATCAAATAAGCACTTCTGATGAGCCAGTCCTGCATAAAGTGCTTTGCATAGAAATACCAAAATAAAGAAGATATTGTTTCTATATTTGAAGAACCAATAAACATGCTGTGAAAATTGAATAAGTCAGTCTCTGGACTCAGAAACTATACTTGAGTTGAGATACACACTTGGAAGTCATTAGCAAGCAGATTAAATTCACAAGTTTGTCTAATAAAAATTTGTAGAATGATGGGAAACTTTGAAATATGCAAGAGCCATGAATGGAGCAGAGAAGTGAAGAGGAAGGTAGGAAAAGGAGCAGTGAAAATACTGTTTAAGACTGACAACTACTGTATTGATTAAGCACTTACTATATATCTGACAAGAAGAACTTCATACGCATCATCTTGTTTAATATTAAAACAATCTCATGAAGCAGGCACTGTTATCCTGCCCATCTCACAGACAGAGCAGCTGAGGCTTATGGAGTATGAGTAACTTTCCCAAGGTCAAAAGTTAGTATGTAGTTGAACAAGGAGGACTCAGTGATGCCTACTCTAATTTCAGAACAATAGCGCTGGGTGCTATAATGATGCCACCTTGGAATGGACTGAAAAGTGGCCATTGAACTTGACAGAAAGAGGAAAGTTGGCCCAGTTTCTGCAGCACAAGGAGAATATAAACGACAGGAGTGTGAAGACACAGCATACGGAGTAAAGAAGGTATCCCGTGGTCATAATGAACCACAGCAACGTCCTAAATCACTGTAATGGTGAAGAGAATGCCACTTCCTATCATTTAATTGCTCTCTAAAGTTGCTGGAAGATGATACATGAAAAATACAACTTGTGAGGTTCAACAGGATTAATTCTTTAAGCTGTGCTCTCTTCAGCTTCAGTGAAATTGATTTATTTTCTCTGAGAAATGACATCATTCTCATTTTGCAATATGTAATTTGTTAGTCTTGGATAATCTAGTAGGTGACAATGGAAAATCAGTGTTTCCTTCTTTTTTTCTTTTCTTTTTTTTTTTTCAGACAGGGTCTTGTTCTGTCACCCTAGAGTGCAGTGGCATCATCACAGCTCACTGCAACTTCAAACTCCTGTGCTCAAGCGATCCTCCTGCCTTAGCCTCCCAAAGCGCTAGGATGACAGACATGAGCCACTGTGCCCAGCTGAAAATTTGTGTTTCTATCTACGTGTTATTTCATTCGATTAGCTCTTTCTCACATCTCCTGTTCTCTATTAGATTTTTATACCAACTAGTATGATCATGTTTGGAGAATCCCTAGTAATTAGACCAAGTAGGGCAATTTATACATGTCTTTATCTCAAAAAGAATATATATTCTAATAGATAAGTAGAAGAACTATGATAAATAAAAGCATACAAAACATAGTATCCCACTTTTAAGTTATTTAGCATTTATTTTGATAGTTGGTAGTCAATTCTAAGACATTTTATCATGGAATCTTTGCTAAATACAGAAGGCATAAGAGGGTCTAGCTGAAAAGGAAGCATGTTGAAATTACTAGCTAGACACATAGAAAATGGATCTATTTTTCTAAAACGCTGACATGCTCTCTCTTATATCTGACTAAATTTGCGGGATATGCATGTGAAGTTTCCCCACTTCTTCTTAATACTTTCTGAATAATAAAATTAGCTATTTGGCTTTTTCGCTCCATCTGCCAACTCCCTAATCAGTAATAGTGATAAAGCCTTTCAGTTTAAGACAGTTTTTTAATTTAATTTATGTATTTTTTTTTTATTTCCCTGGGCCTGGGTGTAGCTTTTTAATTTTAAACCCATCCAAAACTTATCAGAAAATTACTCTTTAAGGTGCTTTAAAATCTTAGTGAAGGCCGGGTGCGGTGGCTCACGCCTGTAATCCCAGCACTCTAGGAGGCCGAGGCGGGCGGATTGTTTGAGCTCAGGAGTTCGAAACCAGCCTGAGCAAGAGCGAGACCCCGTCTCTACTAAAAATAGAAAGAAATTAATCAGACAACTAAAAATACATAGAAAAAATTAGCCGGGCATGGTGGC
>CAUYRB010029567.1:0-45790 GCA_963574695.1 Propithecus perrieri | reverse complement strand
ATAAGGCTGTAGTAATCAAAACAGCTTGGTACTGGCACAAAAATAGAGTCATTGACCAGTGGAACAGACCTGAGAACCCAGATGTAAAACCATCCTCATATAGCCATCTAATCTTTGACAAAGCAGACAAAAACATACACTCAGGAAAAGAATCCTTATTCAATCAATGGTGCTGGGAAAACTGGATAGCCACATGTAGAAGACTGAATCAGGATCCACACCTTTCACCTCTCACAAGAATCAACTCACACTGGGTAACAGATTTAAACCTAAGGAGTGAAACTGTTGGAATTTTAGAGGAAAATGTTGGAAATACTCTTCCAGACATTGGCCTAGGGAAAGAATTTATGAAGAAGACCCCAAAGGCAATCACGGCAACAACTAAAATAAATAAATGGGACCTGATCAAATTAAAAAGCTTCTGCACAGTCAAAGAAATGGTCACAAGAGCAAACAGACAACCTACAGAATGGGAGAAAATTTTTGCATGCTACAAATCCAATAAAGGGCTGATAACCAGAATCTACTTAGAACTCGGGAAAATCAACAAGAAAAAAATCAAACAACCCTATCAAAAAATGGGCAAAAGACATGAACAGAAACTTTTCAAAAGGAGACAGAATAATGGCCTAAAAACATATGAAAAATGCTCAACATCTCTAATCATCAGGGAAATGCAAATCAAAACCACAATGAGATATCACTTATCTCCAGTGAGACTGGCCTTTATCAAAAAATCCCAAAACAATAAATGTTGGCGTGGATGCGGAGAGATAGGAATACTCATGCACTCCTGGTGGGACTGCAAACTAGTGCAACCTCTGTGGAAAGCAATATGGAGATACCTTAAAGATGTACAAATGGAATTACCATTTGATCCAGCAATCCCATTACTGGGCATCTACCCAAAAGAACAAATGACATGCTGTAAAAAAGACACCTGTACCCGAATGTTTATACCAGCACAATTTACAATTGTAAAGATGTGGAAACAACCCGAGTGTCTATCAATACATGAGTGGATTAATAAACTGTGGTATATGTATACCATGGAGTACTATTCAGCTTTAAGAAACAATGGCGATATAGTACCTCTCGTATTCTCCTGGATAGAGCTAGAATGCATTCTACTAAGTGAAGTATCCCAAGAATGGAAAAACAAGCACCACATGTACTCTCCAGCAAATTGGTATTAACTGATCAACACGTACGTGCACATATAAGAATAACATCTATTGGATGTCGGGCAGGGGGGAGGGGGGAGGGGGAGGAGGGGATGGGTATATGCATACACAAAGAGTGCAATGCGTACCATCCGAGAGATGGACACGCTTGAAACTCAGACTCGGGGGGGGGGGGCGGGTCAAGGGCGACATACGTAACATAAACATCTGTACCCCCACAATATGCTGAAAAAAAAAAGAACCAATTATAGGTATAAGATCAGTTATCTTGGTAATTACATTAACTATAAATACATTAACTATAAATGGATTAATTCTTTATATAAATCAGATTGCAAGATTGGATTAAAAGCCACAAAACTCAGTTATGTGCTTGCTGCTTTGGGTAAAACATTTTAATTTTAAATTTTAAATCAGAAAAGTCAAAAGTGAAAGCAAGAGCTTGGAGATGTAGAGAGCTACAAGTGTGCTACTTCCACACTCACAATAAATTTTAAAAAGCTGTGCAATTTGGAAGTTCACAACTTTCCTTGAACCTCTCAGAATGCCAAGGTTTCAGGGTAAACACCTAACCTGAAATCTGGGGAGAGAAGGGACTTGGGATCTTGCTGACCTGGGCAGATGCAGCCAGACACTAGTAAGAATGCAGCTAGAAGGGTTGATCAATTGGCAGAGGCCAAGTATGAGCTAGTGGAAGAGTTGGAAACACCTGGGAGCCACAGATCCTGGGAGAGCAGTATCACACTCCTTTGCAAGCTTTTCCTACAAATCCTTTAGGCACTCACAGGGTAGAGTAGGGAGAATCCTGAGAAAGTTTTCCACATGGTGTAGGCCTAAAAAGAGCACCTCCTATAGCTCTACCTGGAGCTTTTTCTTCTATTTCCCCTGTGGGACAAAGACTTATTATATTTGGGCGACAGGGAGGAGGTAAGGGCAAATGGCCTTAGCGTGATGGTAAAAACCCCTTTCAGAGAGCAGAAAATATTCTCTCTATCCATGTGGGAGGAGCAGGAATATATGCTGGGCCTACAACTACACCGACAGGACTGTTAAGCATATCTAATGGCCATATTCCCCAAACTCAGGGACACAGTGCCTATATAAGACTGAGATTTAGTCAGGACTTCATAGAATTCCATCCCTGTCGCTGTCCTCCCACCATCCTAACACACATTTAATAAAAGAAACAGTGGACTACTTCTGAGAAAGATGAAATCTTCAGACTCTTTCTGCAGTACAAAGGGAAGACCTAAAGCTGAGGGTGAAGCAGATAGTGAAACAGATGCATTGACCAGTAAGCCCCCCATCTACACACAAATTATCACTAGAGGAATCTGAAATCTGGGGTGTACTGAGAGTAAACAAAGCAACAATAAACCTCAAACCAAAGCTAACTCCTTTATTAACAGGAACCTCTACACTAAAGGCCTAGCAGAAGGAAAGGTGTGTCCACTTTCTGGCTTAAAACCTACTTAGATCTGTCTCTATTATCCTACACAAGGTATCTGGCTTTAAACAAACAAACAAAAATATTGTGAGTCACATTAAAAGGCACAAGTACACACACCATATGCACACTCCCAAGAGGCAAAGGAATCAACAGAATCAGGTGTGGCTATAATCAAGATGTTGGAATTTTCCAGAATTTAAGACAACATTAATTAGTATGGTAAAGGCTCAATAAAAAAGCTGGATAACTTATAAGATCACATGGATAAGTTTAACTGATATATGGAAATAATAAGAACCAGCATGGAAATGATAGAAATGAAAACATCGTAACAGAGATGAAGTCTGCCTTGTATGCATTCATCAGTAGCCTCAACACAGCCAGAGAAGGAATCAGTAAATTTAAAAGGTATCAGTAGAAATTACCCACGCTGAAACAAAAAATAATAAGTGCAGGGGAAAAAACCCACAATAGACCATAAACAACTGTGAGATAATATCAAATTGTCCATATATGCATCATTGGAGTGCCAAAGGAGAAAAAAGAATGGATATAATATTTGAAGAAATAATAGCTGACAATTTTCCAAAATTAATCCTGACAACAAACCAGATTCAAGAAGCTCAGAGGATGCCAAGCAGGATAAATACCAACCAAATAATAGCACACACCTAGACATAATAAAACAGTTGAAAACAAAAGACAGAAATTTTGAAGTCAAAGAGACACACTACATACAACTGTACACCTGTAGTCAAAAAAAAAAAAAAAAAAATCAACCAGTCAAAAAAACCACACCTTAAACCCATACCTTATATCTTATGCAAAGGTTAACTCAAAATTTGCTATAGACATAAATTAGAACATAAGATTATAAAACTTCTATTATAGAAGAAAAACTGAGAAAATCTTTGTGATCAAGTTAGACAAAGGATTTTTAGATAATACACCAAAAACATGGTTCACAAAAGAAATATTGTGAGGTTGGATATTATCCAATTTGGAAACTTTTGATCTGTGAGAGGTACTGTTAAATCGACAAAAAGACAAGCTCCAGGTTGGAGGAAATATTGACAAATCACATTTTTGACAAAGGTCTTTTATGGAATTCACATAAAGAATTCACAAAACTCAAATAAAATAGTCAACAACCAAATTTTTAAAAGGGGCCAAAGATCTAAACAGACATTTCACCAAGATACATGGATGACAAATAAGCATATAGAAAGGTGCTCAACATCATTAGTTGTCAGAAAAATACATGCTAATACCATAATGAGACACCCTATATGCATGTTAGAATGACTAAAAGAAAACAAACCAAACCGACCATACCAATGTTACCGAATGTTCGGCCCTTGTCCCCTAGGCCACATCAGAAGAATGAGGACAAGTGGTGTGAGGAGGAGGAAAGAGAAATTTATTAATTTGCTGGCAAATGAGGAGGTTGGCAAATTCCCATCTCAAAGTGCCAAATCCTGTTTCTGAGCAGAAGTATGGAGCTTTTAAAGGTTCTGACCAATCCCAACTTTGGCTAAGACAAACTTGTGACCTCTGTGCAGACAATTCCCTGGAGCCATCTCCTGTGGCACAAAGAACAAAGGACACTCTCCTACTCCCCCTGACCATTGGCCTGAGGCAGGGATGTAGGTTTTAGTTCTCGAAAAGGGTAAGGGGGTTTTGAAGACACCGAAAACATTTCTACCCCTTTTCAGGCCATTTTCTCTGTTACACCAAGTGCTGAGAGTGTTCAGAATCATTAGAACTCTTATACATTGCTGGTAGGAACAGAAAATGGCACAGCCACTATGAAAAACATTGTCAGTTTCTAATAAAATTAAATGTGTGTTTATCATTTGACTCAGCAATCCCATTCCTAGAAACTTACTATGATGGTTAATTTTATGTGTGAACTTGGCTAGGCCATGGTACGCAGACATCTGGTCAAATACCAGCTTAGAGGTTGCTGTACAAGTACCTTTTTAGGTGAGATTAACATTTAAATCAGTAGACTTTGAGTAAAGCAGATCACCCTCCCTAATGTGGATGGACTTCATCCAAACAGTTGAAGGCAATAAGAGAAAATTGAAGTCACTGAGGAGGGAATTCTGTCTCCAGACTGCCATTGAATACAAGCTGCAACATCAACTCTTCCTTGGGTCTCTATCCTCCTGGCCTACCCTGTAGATTTTGTGCCTATCAGCCTTTACAATCACATGAGGCAATTTCTTAAAGTAAACTTCTCCCCACCCTCCTCCCTATTGGTTTTTTTTTTCCTCAGGAAAACCCTGACTAATAAGATTTTGGCACTGAGAGTGAGGTACCACCATCACGGTATTCCACAGAGCATTGCTTCTGTTCAAAGAACTCACTTCACAACAAATGAAATGCAGTAATAGACCCATACTCATAAATTCACTGGTCTTTCCCTGTGCCCCACTAACCTGCAACAGATGGCTTTTTCAGGGTGGCATTTTGTCCTCAGTTCTTGGTGTGCTCTTGGCCGAAGAATGATCAGACACACCAAAGTGTCAAGTCCAGACTATTATCTTGGAAAAATCACCAGCAGGTCCAATATGACGGAGTAAGCGTAGGCAGGAAGCAGTTTCACACGAGCAGCTCTTTATTGTAGAATAAAACAGGTCTCTTTCCAAAAGTGGAGCGAGACCTACTCTTACTCACTGACTCACTCTCTCCCTGAATTCTTGGATTGTTTTCTTTTATTAGCCCGGTCTGGGTGAGAACTCTCGAAAGGTGTGGGATGTTATCAAATGATCAACAGGTGTCCTCAAAATTCCATCTGGATATACGAGCTCCCTCTCCAAAAGCCCACCTGGGATGGGGGTGTGAATCACATTGCAGATTCAAACTAATGGCATAGATTACTCTAGGTCACTTTCCAAATCCTATCACACCTGGGCTGGGAATTCCCAGATTGATAAAGCATTCCCTCCTTTCCCAGGTATAGTAATTGCTAGGATAGGATTAAGGGTAGGGCAACACCAAAATGGAGTACTCACCCTTAGCCTTCTTCCCAGGTGGACCAATTACTCGAGAGAGCACCAAAACAGGCAACCTGTGTCCTAAGAAGAACTGGAGAGCCTAACTATCTACCTAACAGCTTGATAGACTCCAGCTGCAACATCAATTCTTCCCTGAGTCTCTAACCCTGCCAGCCATTCCTGTAGGTTTTGGATTTGCTAGCCTGAACAATCTATGTCTCTCTTAATATACACATCCTATTGGATATCTCTTTCTGTGTATACATACATTCTGCTTCTCTGCATAACCCTAATACATTTATCAAAGAGAAATGAATACTTATTTTCACACAAATACCTGTACATAAATATTTACAGGTTGCCTCACATTGGAAACAATCCAGTGTCCTTTAATCAATGAACGAATAAACTACTTATTGTACATTCATACAATGGAATACTACTCACCAATAAAAAGGAATAGAGTATCAATTCATATAACACATGTAAGAATCTTAAATTCATTTGTCAAGTAAAAGAAGCCAAATATAAAAGGCTGTACATTAGATTATTCTGTTTATATGACATTCTTTAAAAAAAAGGCAAAAATATAGAATGTCAAACAAATCAGTGGTTTCCTTGGGTAGGGGGTAGGTAGAAGGGTTGACTACAAAGGGACAGCACGGGAGTTTTGCAGTGATCAAACTGCTCTCCGTTATGGCTGTGGTGGTGGTTACACAATTCTATGCATTTGTCAAAACCCACATATCTGTTTCCCTCAAAGAGTGAATTTTACTGTATGTAAATATTTTAAAAATAAATCAGGATGTGAGGGGAAATCAAAATGGAATATAAATGTAACAAATTAACGTTTGTTACAAATGAATAATATAACCGCACTGAAAGGAATAAACACTGAGTCTAGTTGATAAATTGTTTCTCAGAAGAGTCCAGATTAGCAATTATGAAATCACTGTAAGTATATACTAGACTTGAAAAAATAAGTAAATATATTGCATAAAGCTGATACCATGGCACCAGCTTTTGAGAAAAGAAAGGCTTTATTGTGAGTTGACTGACAAGGAGACAGGAAGAACACTCAAATCATTCTCCCTGAGCTGAGGGGCTGGGTCAGGGTTCTATAAGCATAGGGTAATAAGGCATGATCTGATTGGACCTTGCAGTGAGGTGATGCTGGGAGGCAGGATCTGACTGGATCCTGCCATGGGGTGAAACCAGGGCTTGATCTGATTGGATCCTGGATCCTGCCATGTGGTGTCCGCTCCTTAATTTCAGTCCCCACTCCTCAATCTGAAAATTCAGGTTCCGCCTGAGGTTGCACACTTGGTTCATCTGGGCACGCTCAAGTTACATGACCTTCAACCTGGGGGTGTATGGTTACTGAAAAACAACTCACAGCTTTGTGACATAAAAGTTGAGCCAGATTGGTCTGGTGAAGTTACACCAGGTTCCAACTTCTGAGAGGATAATGGCAAATCAGCAATGAGCACACCTAGTGCCCAGATCTTGCTGTCTAAATACTATTTTACAATAACAGGAATCAGAATTTTTTGGAGAAAAATGATTGATTGCAGGGCTGGGACAAGATGAGTGAAGATTATTATTGTGATGTCAGAAAGTAAAGAAGTGCTAAAAAAAAAAAGCAACAAACTTGAGGGCGTGTCAAAAAGCCATAGGAACCAACTTGAAAAAGCTCTCCATGGCTAAAACTGGAAAAATTTGTGCAATAAAATAGATAATGATAGCATTGGGTTATAACCCAAAGCATAAATTAAATTAATTATATAAATAAATGAGGGGGAGGGAAAGCTCATCTCATAGAAGAATTCTAACTAATAAATGTAGAAGGAGTGAGGGAAATAGAAAATCACCATTAGAATACCCCTGTAATTATTGTTTCACTCAAGACTCCCCAACAGATGCTAGACTTAGTGGGCAAACATTTGAGGAGACAGGATATTTTGATAGACCCAAAGTACCTCATCTATGATATTTATTAATTACAAAGGAAATTAGTAATGTCATAATGGAGAAACCCAGAAGATACCACCTTAATCAAGTGATCAAGGGTAATATCACTAGGAATAAAACACATAAACATCATGTACCCCCCAATATAATGCACAAAAAAAGGCATATCACCTGTGTGTTTTCTCACCAAAAATGCCTAATGCCAACCTAATCATGAGAAAACATCAGAAAAACCCCAATTGAGGGAAATTCTACAAGATAATTGATCAATGTTCTTCAAAAGTGTGAAGGTCATGAAAGACAAGAAAAAACTGAGGAACTATAACAGACCAGTGGAGATTAAGGAGACATAACAACTGAATGCAATATGGGGTCTTGGATTAGATTCTGAAATAGGAAAAGGACATCAGTGGAGAATATGAGTAAAGTCTGGAGTTTAGTTAATAGTAATATACTAGTATTAATTTGTTACTTTTGATAATTGTATTATGGTTATACAAGATAAGAAGAAGCTGTGTGAAGGGTATAAAGGGACTCTATTATTTTTATAAGTTTTCTATAAGTCTAAAATTATTTCACCATAAAAAGTTTAAAAATTACATGATCAGTATTACTGTTAATAAGAAATTTTTGTGAAATTTGAGCAAAAGAGGTAAAGAATGGAAAAGATATACCATGTAAAAACTATACCCCAAAGAAGGATTATTAGAGATAAAGAGGGACAATTCCTAAGTCAAAGGAGTCAGTCCAGAAGGAAGATATCACAATATTAAATCTGCATGTACCAAATAATATGGCTCAAGAATATATATAATCTACATATACCAAATAATATAGCTTCAAG
Organism: Propithecus perrieri; assembly: GCA_963574695.1. Taxonomy (NCBI): domain Eukaryota; kingdom Metazoa; phylum Chordata; class Mammalia; order Primates; family Indriidae; genus Propithecus; species Propithecus perrieri. The sequence continues at coordinate 37,339 of CAUYRB010029567.1, read as the reverse complement.
AATATATATATGCATATATATACTGTATATTCTCTCTCTTTCTCTCTCTCTATATATGTATGTATACACACACACACACATACATATACACACACACACACACACACACACACATATATAGGGCATGTGTATATGCCCTCCCATGTTGTCTTATTCCATGGCTAATAGAGCAATGATATGCCATATACTCAGAGATGACTGCTATAGCATTTAGGATCATAAAACAATCTGAAAATTAATAAGTAAATTTCAAACTATAATAAAGGATTTGTATGCCTTCTAACTTATAAAAACAATACCTAAAAGTCAACAATAATAAGATGAATTTTTGATTATTTTTCTAATAATTATGGTCAGGGTACGATAAGCTTTTATTTTCAAAGTATTGCAGTATTTGAGAATCACTTAAGTCTTTTCTTTTTTTTTTTATTTCAGCATATTATGGGAGTACAGATGTTTAGGTTACGTATGTTGCCCTTGCCCCTCCTCCCCTCCAAGTCCGAGTTTCAAATATGTCCATTCTTCGAGTGGTGCGCATTGCACTCTTTGTGTATGCATATACTCGTCCCCTCCTCCCCCCTCCCCCCTGCCCAACATCCAATAGATGTTATTCTTATATGTGCAAAGTCTTTTAAAACTGCAGCTCTCCGAACTGTTTCAATACTATTGAATTGAGGCTTGGAAATGAGTTTTGGTTTTTGTTTTTTATTTTGAAAGTTCTCTAGGTGAGTCAAACACACAGCCAGGTTTGAAAACCTCTCTTCTATGTCATCTTCTCTCACTTATCTGAGAGACATAACTCTCCTTCTGTCTTAGATTAGAGTTGGCTATGAAACATGAATCTAAAGCCCAGGCTTGCTTTTGTTCCTTTGAGTTCATCTGGGTGGCTTTCTGGTATGTGTGTTGGCAGTGTATGGGCAGCTGGGCTGATATTTCACTTCTGGTCCTTCTGTCTTGCTACTCTTTCCTGGCACCTATAAATTTAGACATGGCTCTACATTTTAGGCAAGCACATCTATTGAAAGAGCAAATATAGAATATGAAACATCTGATATTTAATTTAAAAGATCATTAAATGAAACTTCAACTTGCCCTTGTGACTTCTAAGTAAATGAGGTCAAATACATCTTTGAATGCCTCCCCACCAACACCTTGGGCATGCCTCTTTTCATTCAGGGTGGACCTTCAGGCAAAGCCATCGGCTGTGGATGAGTTGGGGTAAGTTAATTCTTCCAGTATTGATTTTGATGATTTGCTCATCAGTTTGTTTCTAAGAAAATGTTTTCTTTGAAAATTTACAGTAATTGTGTTCAGATTTTAGTGGTTATGAAAATAACCCAGGGAAGAAATTTTTTAAAAGGGAGATTTTGACCTTCTACCCTAAGATTGTATATAATTAACTTCGAGGTGAGTTCCAAAATCTGTTTTTAAATAAGTACCTTTTCACGATCCTAATGTGGCTGGATCACTAGAATACCTCTTAAAAATCCTGGGTAAGGAGGTGATCTGTGAAAATTTTATGTGTTTATGGCTACTCTGTAGCTGAAAACTAGCACAGACATTGAAGTTCACCAATGCAGACATTCTGAAGGAAAATAGAGCTCGCTAAAATGTAAGAGAAAAAAAAAACATAGCTTTGAAAATAAGCCTCTCTTTCACTGACTTTTTTTTTTTTTTTGGTAAGTGACAACTTTTTTGAAATGACTCACTGGAGGATTATTATGGTTTGAGTATGATAATAGTCATTAATATTCTGGCCACAGATGCAATTCATTTAGTAAATGCCAGGCTCTTTGAATCGTGAAGTACCTAATGTAATTGCATTCTGTAGCTAGCATGTGGCGATGGACTCCTGCATGGCCATGTGGATCTTTCAAGCCTCCCTTCAAACATTTATTAGAAACCTCAATGTGTGGCCCTGAAGTAGAGAAGCTTCAGTTTACATCCTCCCTTCCATTCTATTTCTAAAAAACTACTCAGTTATATTCAGAGTCAAAGAGGAAAGAATATTTTTCATCTTGTGCTCCTGGCTGAATGTGAAAATATTCTGGGCTGTTTAGAAGGTTGGTATAAAAAAAGCACAGTTTAATCTCTCATATGTATGCAGCACTTGTTATGAAACCGGCAAGGTGGACTGTGTAGGCAATTTGGGTATCACCACAGTATTGTGTTGCCTTTTGCTTTTCCCAGATTTTAGCCTTTTCTTTAATGTTTAATGTTCTTTAATCTTGTTCATTATATTCATCAAAGAAATGCTTTTCTCATCAAGTGCATTTTCTTTTTTACTTCATTTGCCATTTAGCTTTTGCTAAGTACAACTGGGAGTAGCATTATTGTCTTAGATAATAGAAGAAAAATTAAATGTGTTAAAAAGCTGTCTGGTGCTTTTTCGAGGGGAAGGGGTCAGGCCTGATTGTCATGCATGAGCCTATTGGTTGATTTCTAATGGAGGACACAGGAGTATGATTCTAGATAAATCCTATTGTAGGTTTTAGGAGCTCATGCAAGCCAAACACTCGCTACTGCTCAGGCATCCTGCCCTTTGCAATTTGTTAAATTGTATTTCTCATTAGAGACTCACTGATAACACTTGTAACAAGCCAGAAGAAAGTAGGTTTTGCTGCAGCTTAATTTGAGAAAATTGATTAAGATAAATTTAAGATTGTGTCCATTTTAGAGAAAAATGAAATAACTCATTATGAAAAGAATGGACTGCTTCCTATTACTCTAATAGGAAGCAATTTAATGAGCAAATCTTGAACTGTTGAAGCCAACTTTCTGGGATTTTGCTTGGTGGTTCCTAAAGAAAAAAAACTAACACAGGTTAGGAGGTGAGCAGATGCTGACATAAAAAACTTTGGAAAATATACAATTTTGCAAAAAAATTAACATAATTGTTAACATTTTGATGTCCGTGCTTCCAGCCTATTTTCTTTGTGTGTATGTATGTGTATTTGGCACCATATTTTATACACTGCTTTGAAAACTGCCTTTTTTAAACCTACTTTTAGATTGTAAGCATTTCTCATTGCTATTAAAAATTTTTCATGAACATAAATTTAATGTATGTATAATGCAACCTTTACTTGTGCACTATAATTTAATCAGCCATTCTTTAATACTTGGATGTTAAGTTTATTTTATAATACTCTAATAATCTTGATCCATCATTGAAGTCCTAAAATATTTCTGAAAAATTCCCTATTTCCTCAAGTAAATTAAATGGCAGATGATGGATTCTGGATCTCTCTGTTTATTATAACTCACTCACTTCTTGAGGAAAGTTAAAATGTTGAATAGGAACATAGGCCTTAAGAACTGGTTATTCTGGGAATGTGCTTTTGTTTGTTTATTTGTTTGTTTGAGACAGGGTCTTGCTCTATCTCCCAGGCTACAGTGCAGTGGTGTCATCATAGCTCACTGCAACCTACAGATGGGGAAACTAAATCACAGGGAGGTTAATTAGATGGTAGGTGGAACAAACTCAGCCATTCTCATACCAGTGCCAAGGTCGTATGAGGTTCCCCTGATAGATCAGAAAAGGAAAGGGGTAAATTAAGGAAGATTTCCTACAGGTTTCTCTGGCCAATAGAAATTGGTGAGAGTGATGGCGTGCCAGGTTTTAGCCTAGACCCCCAGAGATCCTGTGTCTTCTGGTCTCTTGCAGCCCTGCTTCTCGCATGGAAACAAGGCTACATTGCCCTGTTAGAGGGGTAAGGAAGCACGTGGAGGAGGGCTAAGCTAACTCCCAGAAACAGAGCCCTTGGCTGACCTACCACCTGATTGCATGCGTGAAGGAGCCCAAAAGAGCAATGTCAAGCCTGGCCCCAAACTGCACAGTGAACCTGTAGACTCATGAGAAACAACAAATGGTTGGTGTTTAAGCAGCTAAGTTTTGGGATGGTGTATTGCATAACAATTCCTAACTGATACAGAAATTGATGCCTATAACAATATCCTGAAATATGTGGCATTAGCTTTGTGTAAGGGTAGTAAGTAGAAACTAGAAAAATGATGGATTACGTGTAAGATAAGGCTAGAAAAATGGTCAGGAAATTTTTAGAGGAGGCTAGAAAAATGGCAATCTATGTTATATGGTAATGAAATGGCTAGCAAACTGTTATTTCTGGTACCTTGGAAGGTGGAACATGTCCCTAATGAACTTCTGGATTTGACTAAGAAGATCTCTCGGCACAATGTTGAAAGTATCAATTAGTTGCTGCCTGATGAATATAATAAGGTATAGAAAGCAGAAGACGGACAACAAAATAAAAAGAACTGCCAAGTTTGCAAAATGTGAAGTTTGTAAAATAAAAAGTTTTCTCATCTCTAGCCTCTTGAGCCAGTATAAAGTCCAATATAGGGTGTGCCAGAAAGACATGGCCTTGGGGTAAAGATGAACATAGAAACAGGGAAGCCAATTATAGAATTTAGGCAAATAAATGTTGATCAACTGAAGAAAAACCATATTTTGTTAGTAGTGAGAAACTAATATGCAAGGAATATAGAAAGCTCTGAGATAGCTGTAAAAATTTGAACACGCATTTACTTCTAAGCCTGCCAACTTCTATTCCTTTTATACCAATAATTGTCACCATTCTCTCCTCCCTATTTGCTCTCCGATTTCTTTGTTGCTTACTCCCTTCTATCTCTCAATGATGCAAGCAATATATTAATAGCAATTTAAAAGTACCTGGGAAGGAGGAAGCATTGGAGAAATGAACCCAAAATTCAGCATGAAATTTCCCCTTGAGGCATCTGCCAACTCCTAGCTGGGCTTACATAAGACAAAATAAGACAAATCTCTGAAGAAACAGGTTGCAGCAACCGTGAGGCTAAGTAGCTGAGCAGAGATTTTTGGCAGTCATCTAGCACTAGGTAGACAGAAGTTGGAGTTCAAGATAGACAAGGTAGAGAAGTTCTGGGAAATGACCTCATGCTTTCAGCTGAGAATCCAGAAAGGGAATTAACTAAGGGTTAGGACTAAGCCATAGCATTAAAGGCCATCCTGAAATAGGCGAGGTTCCCATTATCTATTACTGTTTTGTAAACCATCTCAAAACTTAGAGGCTTAAGATAACAATGTAGTATCTTTCACAGTTCTAGGAGTTGACAGGCTCTACCCAGGGTGGGTCAGTATCCTTCATGTACAGCCAGACAGTGTTCGAGACTACAGTCATTTGAAGGCATCTTTGCTCAGTGCCTGGAGCCTGGGCTAAGAGGTTTGGAATAGCTGGGGAGTGATCAAGCACTTATCTCTGTAGCAGTTCTTTCCGCATGACTAGTTTGGGCTTCCTCACAGCATGGAAGACTTAGCATAGCTGGACTTCTCATATGATGACTGGCTTCCTCCAGAGTGGGCATTTCAAAAGACAGGGAATAGAACTGCCAATCTCTTAAGACCTGGGACAAAAATGGCACAGTATCATTTATGCCATATTAGATTGACCAAAGCCATCCTTGAGTCCACTCAGTTGTCAGAGAAGGAGACCTAAATCCCTCAACCCAGTAAGAGGAACCCAGTCAAAGAATTTGAGGTTATTTTTATTATACCCTAAACTAGCTCTAACAAAGCTTTAAATCCAGCTTCAACTGGATGAAGCTGATCTTCACATGTTTTACTGGTCCATCAGAAAAATTTAATCTTCCAAAGAGAAATATTACTTCATTCAGAGACTGTATAAGTTGTTCATGTACAATGTTTGACAATTCAATGAAAAATTATTAGAAATGTCTAGAAATAGGACCAAATAACCAAAACCAAGAGAAAAGTAAACAACAAAAGACCAGATATTAGAGTTATTATTTAGGGAATTTAAAATAAGTATGATTAATATAATCAAGAAAAAAATTTTAAAAGATGGACAGTTTTGCCTGAAAACTGGTATTTACAAAAAAATAAGATCAAACAGAAATTCTAAAACTTAAAAATACGACATCGGGTATTATGAATTCAGCAGATTAAACATGAAATGCGAATGGATCACTAAACTGAAAAATAGGTTAGTAGAAAATATTCAGATCTAAATACACAGAGAAGAAAAAAACTAAAAATATAGAATGAATATATGAAATACGTGGTTGATAGTTAACATGACTACCAGGTGTAATTGGAGTTCCAGAAAAAGAAGAGATAGAAGGAAACAGAAACAATTCATTTGAAGGAATACTGGCCAGCAATGTTTCAAAAGTTGAAAGACATCAAGCTTACAGTGCCAAGAAGTACTATAAATCCCAAGCAGGATTAATATTATACAAAGAAGACCACATTTAAATACAATATATTCAAACTAATAAAATAAAAATACGAAGAGAAATATCTTTAAAGTAGCCAGAAAAAAGGACACCCTCCTTCAAACCAATATGATCGACAGTTGGCTTTTCAACAGAAATGTTGAATGCCAGAATTCAACAGGATGATTGATGTCTTGAAAGAGTTGGAAGGAGATAACTGCCAATTTAGAATTCTATATACAGTGAAGATATCCTCATAAAATAAAGCAACATAAAGACAGATTTAGAAAAATAAAAAAATGAGAAAATTTGTTTCTGGAAGAGTTTCACTAAAAGAAATACTAAAGGTAATACTTTATGAGAAAAAGGGAAAAAAGACCTTATATAGAAACAAAATATTAGTAATGTATGAAAGACTGAAGATCACCTTGGAGAAGGAATAGAGGGGAAATCTAAATAAAATTTGATGATTAAGAAAAATAATTACAAAATCTTTTTAGTTTAAAAATATAAAGAGGGTTATAATACAAGACAACAATAGCATAGAAGGCAATAGTAAAGAGAGTTGAACTGCTCTTAGATTGCATTGTCTAGGAAGTAGTAAAAGAACTAATGTTAGGGGCTGGGCAGGGTGGCTCATGCCCATAATCCTTGCACTCTGGAAGGCCAAGGCAGGAGAATTGCTTGAGCTCAGGAGTTTGAGATAAGTCTGAACAAGAACAAGACCTCATCTCTTCTAAATATAGAAAAATTAGCGGGGCATTGTAGTGCATGCCTATAGTCCCAGCTACTCAGGAGGCTGAGGCAAGAGGATTGCTTGAGCCCAGGAGTTGAGAGTTTGAGGTTGCAGTGAGCTATGATGATGCCACTGCACTCTATCCAGGATGACAGAGTAAGAATCTATCTCAACAAAACAAACAAAACAAAAAACTAATGTTAGCAATAATGTAATAATGTCAGGAATACAGGAATACTGTCCTAAATTAAGATAACCATTAAAACCAGTATTAAGGGAGAAAATAGAAAAATAATTTTAAAAATACTTGATTAATTCAAAAGAAGGTAAGAAAGGATTTAAAAATATATGTGATAAACAGAAAATAAATAATCAGATGGTAGATTTAAACCCAATGTATCAGTAGTTACATTAAATATAAATGAACTAAACACTCCAATTGAAAGGCAAAGATTGTTAAAATGTATACAGAAAAACAAAGTCCAACTATGTGCTCCTTACAAAGTACAAACTTTAAATATAAAGGATGGAGGGCCAGAGTAAAAATATGGAAAAGAATATATCATGAAACACTAACCAAACGAAAGCTGATATAACTATTCCAATGGAGACAAAGTAAACTTTAAGGCAATAACATTACTAGAAATAAAGGAGATATTTCATAAGAAGATAGACACACATTATATAAAATAAAACCAACAAATAAAAGAAGAAATTGACAAATTCAAAACCACAGCTGGAGATTTCAACTCAATAGTCTCAGTAATAAATAGAATAAGCAGACAAAAAACAAACAAAAAACCCCAAATGGAAAACAACAAAAATGAATAAGACATAAACAATATGAACAACATATTAATATATGTGAACCAATTGGTCTATATAGAACAGCACACCAAAAAGCTATAAAAAAAAAAAAGAAAAGAAAAAAGTATTCTTTTCAAGCACACATGAGATATTTGCCAGAATAGACATATGTGGAGGCATAAAGAAAGTTTTAACAAATTTCAAAAAGGTGAAAATTTAATATTATGTATTCAAACAAGAGTGAAATTAGGCTTGAAATCAAAACAGAAAAATAAAAAGCTGAGAAAATGACATTTAGAAGATTAAGTAGTATGCTTCTAAAAACCCATGGGTCAAAGAAGAAGTCACAGTCTAAAGTAGAAAATATTTTTAACCAAATAACAATGAAAATATAATATAGCAAGATGTGAGGATATACCCAAGGCAAAAAGAAAAAATTCAGCCTTAAATGCGTGTCTTAGAAAACAAAACACGCCAAAATTCAATCATCTAAGCAAATATCTCAGGAAGAAAGAGAAGAGCAAGCAAGACTCTAAGGAAGTGAAAAATGAATAAGAAGGAAAAGACTAGACATGAATTCATAATAAACAAATATACAATAGAAAAAAATTAGGAAAGTTACACATTTGTTCTTTGGAAAGATTAATAAAATCAATAAGACTTTAGCAAGATTGATCAAGAGAAAATATAAATTATTAATATTAGGAATAAAAAGGGGGATATCAGTACATATCTTATAGACATTTAAAAATAATAAAACTATAAATTTTACGATGTGGATAAAGTATACAAATTTCTTGAAAAATTCCTTGATAAAAAGAAATAGAAAATCTGGACACTTCTGAAACCAAAAAAGAAAATTTTACAGCCAGATTGTTTCACAGGTTAATGCTACCAAACATTGAAGAAAATCAGCATTGTTCTTACCCAAACTCTTCTACTAACGCCCAGTACTCTGTTAAATGCTAAGAATACAAAAAAGAATAAGACAAGGTCCTCACCCTCAAAATTCGAATGGGGTGACAGACCTGCAAACAACTAAAAAAATTACAATAAAATGTGCAGGGCACCACTGCAGAGGCACAGTGTTTTGGCTGCACACAGTTCATTTGGTCTGAAAGAATCTAGACAGTTTTGTAGAAAAGGTCCATTTGAGTTGGGTCTCCAGTGTTAGACAGGAGAACATGCCAGGCAGAAGAAAGGAAGAAGAGCTGGCCTTCTAGGAAGGAAAAATAAGAAGAGCAAAAGGCTCATCTTGAGTGAGCGTGGTATGTTAAGGTCAGGGTGGGCAGCCTGGTGTAACAGGCATAGGTACCTGAGGCAGCGGTACTGAGGAAAGGTTGTCGGTGAGCCACTCTTGTCTTATTTCCTTCACTTGTATTCTCCAGACTCCTATAGTTGAGTTCATTGCTTTTTTTCTTTCTTTCTATGCCTGCCTGTTCAAAATAACCTTGGCTAGAAGAATGGGGGGAGGGAACAATAGAGGGAAGAGTATGGGATGAGGGTGGAGGGATTCTAGGATGTAGAGGGAGGAAAGATAGCTTTACCACTGTCCCAGATATGTGATCCCGCTGCCCCAGTGACAACAATTGTACTCTAATATTGATCCAAAGCCCCAGCTATCCCCACTCCTATGTGTCCCAGTTTCTGTAACTTGGCTTCTGGTTTTGTTTTTCCTACTGACTTTCTTTTCATGCCAAGTTTTCTGAGAACTAGGGTACACTCTACCAGAGTTAGGGCTAAAATTGACGTGTTATTGGATAAATTGTTGGGATGGCAACATCCAGGCCCCAAAATTGGAATGAAGCGTCTGCGCTTTATCCTGAAGTCACTGCAGGACAATTAGATGTGATAGGGAGACCAGAGTAATAACCATAACCAATCTGTTTAGCAGACAAAACAAGGTAGCATACAATTATGCTATTATATTGTTGATATAAGCTTCCATGTGGAACAAAATCACAGAGGCAAACAATAAAGCCTTCTGAAGTCAGGGAATGTCTCAGACGGGTGATGTTTTTCATCATGATCATCCAGGAAAAAACAGAGCATAAACAATCCCAAACCATAAAGAAACACAGTTATAAAATCCTGGGGAAAATATTGAGTGGGAAAAATATTGGTTATTCATGTCACTAAGGCTATATTGATAGGAAACCAAACCAGCCAACCAATGCAGTTAGACAACCAGTTGATGCAATGTTAGAAGAAAGCATGAAGCTTGCTGCTTAATTGATTTTGTGATTTGACTGAGATTGACAAAGCATCAAAGAATCTCTTGTCTTTAGAAAACTGGGGTAGGATCAATAGTCATTCAAAGGGGTTAGTTTCAAACAAATAGTTTGAAAGTCCCAAAACTAAGACTAGAAGTAAGGCCAAAGACCTTGAATGTTCTCTGTGATTTTTCCCTTGATTAATTGGCCTCTGGCAGACTTTTGTTGTGTTTTTGTCTGGGGTTATTTTGGATGACATTCCTCTTCTCACATATCAAGACTTTCTATTGGGCTACTGCTGGTTCTTACTAGTATCTCCTCAAATGCTTTCTGTTTGACATCATTTTCTCCTCCTCCCAGAGATGAAAACAACAAGCAGCTGAAAATGTTAAGAGTACTGGGTGTAATTGACATTAGAAAATGCCTGGCCTCTTTTTGACTAGTTGGCACTAGGTTCTGGCCCAAAGTAGTCTGTTTACTGCCTGCAAACATTTTGTTGATCTGAGAAAATTTATTGACCTAAAAAAATAAAATAGGTTTATAGAACCCATTTGTATTTTCTGATAGAGAAATGCTGTGGTAAAGGATTTGGGGCAGTCATTTTGAAAATTTTGGCTCTCATTTACAAGTCAAATATTTATTGAAAGCCTACTGTATTTCAGGTGATGTGCTTTGTGGGAATGTTTAGGCAAGTGTTTTTTCAAACTGAACATCAAGGTATTCATAAATGTTCCTTTGACAAAATGGTTTAGAGCCAAATGAGCTTGCAACGTAAACGTTCCCCTTTGCATCTGAGTGTATATTAGAATAACAAAGCTTCTGATAGTCTTGCAGCAAAGAAACCTGCTTAAGTTTTCTTAACCCAGTATTTCATTTTCTTGGATTTTTTTCTGACCATGGAACACCTCCTTGTGGAACATTCTTTATATCTCATGAGATAGTAGGGGGCTCTGGAAAAAGGAAATGGAATTGGCCCTCTCTGCCCTCCCTGTATCTACTGGGGAGTGGAAATGAAAGAACGTTTATGGCACATCATGTTTTAGACAAGTGCTGAACAGAAAATGGTTGTTATGGAATCTGGTAATAAAATATGTGTTAATGACAGAAAAGGATTCATGTAAACATTTAGCCAAAGTATTTTTTCCTCTTTCCTTTTCTCCCTCTGTCTCCTTGTTCTAATCTCTATAACTTTTTTGGGGCTTTAGGCACAGAGAAGCAGTAATTCTTTTTTCTCGAACTCTCGTATTGTAAGCCATGCTGCTCCCTCTCTTTCTGCCAGTTTCTTTGTGATTTTTTGATGCTGTTCATACAACCAATGTTAAAATGAGGTTTGGCTTCACATTTTCATTCACCATATGTGATAAAGCATCATAAGTCAAAAGCTGACTAACAAATATTAATAAGACATGTTTGGAGAAAGATTCTCAATGTGGTTGAGGGATGCACAGTTAGGAATCTGTCCCAAATATGAAGAGTGTACTGAGTGTGGGTAGGCCAGAGAATTACCCAAGTAGAACATCATGTTAATCATTCCAAGAGTCAATAAGGTCATTAAATCCTAGGTGATGTAGGTCAAATGGTCTGGTGAGTAGAAGAGCAACTCTACAAGCTTGAAACATATTGAATGGAGAAAATCTTCACTGAAAAGAAGAGCACTGGTAACTTTTAGAATTGGGAAAGAGTGAAGATATTTCTCTGGGAACAAAAGTAGCTCAGTTTAGTTCTTTTTCAACTGTAAACTTCAAAATAAACTCTAGGAAAACACCTGGTTATAAAAATGTCCTGTGAATTTTCAGGTGCCTCCAGGTATAGAGGGTGGTGATCTCCTATTTCCTAATGGAGTTCAAAGCCAAGTACAGTGGTCCCCCAACCCCTTATCTGCAGTTTCACTTTTCACGGTTTCAGTTACCCATGGTCAACTGCAGTCTGAAAATATTAAATGGAAAATTCCAGAAGAAAGCAATGCATACGTTGTAAATGCTACATCACAACCTCACTTCATCTCATCATGTAGGCATTTTATCATCTCACATCATCACAAGAAGAAGAGTTCAGTACAATAAGATATTTTGAGAGCGAGACCACATCTGCATAATTTTTATTCACAGAATATTGTTATAATTGTTCTGTTATTATTAGTTATTGTTGTTAATCTCTTACTGTGTCTAATTTATAAATAAAACTTTATCATAGGTATGTATGTAAGGAAAAAACATAGTATATATAGGATTTGGTACTATCTACAGTTTCAGGCATCCACTGGTGGTCTTGGAACTTATCCTCTGTGGATAAGGCAGGACTACTGCAGGGCTATGCTGAGCAAGCATTTTGAAAATATTAAAAAAAACCCAAAAACACCACCCCAGTAATGAAATGTAGTATTGCTAGTAAATTGATAATATTTCCTATTTATCCTCCCATTTGGTTTGGGAATATAATTTTTTTTTTTTTTGAGATGGAATGTTGCTCTGTCACCTGGGCTAGAGTGCAGTGGCATAAGCCTAGCTCACAGCAACCTCAAAGTCCTGGGCTCAAGCGATTCTCCTGCCTCAGCCTCCCGAGTAGCTGGGACTACAGGCGCGTGCCACCATGCCCAGCTAATTTTTCTATTTTTAGTAGAGACGGGATCTTGCTTTTGCTCAGGCTGGTCTCAAGCTCCTGACCTCAAGAGATTTTCCCACCTCAGCCTCCCAGAGTGCTAGGATTACAGGCGTGAGCCACCATGCCTGGCCAATATCATAATTTCATTATTAGTTTTTTTGTTTTGTTTTGTTTTTAATTTTAGAGGCAAGATCTCACTGTGTTGCCCAGGCTAAAGTGCAGTGATGCAATCATAGCTCACTGCAACCTTGAACACCTGGGTTTAAGAGATCCTCCCACCTCAGCCTCCCAAGTAGCTAGGACTACAGGCATAGCATGCACCACCACACCTGGCTTATTTATATTTTTTAAATTTTTTGTAGAGATGGGAATCTCACTATGTTGCCCAGGCGAGTCTCAAACTCCTCGCCTCAAACAATCCTCCTGCCTCAGCCTCCCAAAGTGCTGGGATTACAGGCCTGAACCACTGTGCCTGGCCCTGGTTTGGGAATATAATTAAAGATATGTGTTTCCCCAGAGATTGGTTTTCATTCATTTTTTCATCAAAGGCCCACTGATGGGCACTTCATTAGCATCCCAGCCCTTGAGGGGCATCCATTGTAAGAGGGGAGACAGACTGTAAACAGACACTTGGAATACAGTGTGGTAACAGGCACTAGCACACAGTATGATGGGAGCACAGAGATGGCAGCCATGGAGTCAACCCTGGGTTTGGGAAGGAGAGAGATGGTCTGGGGTATTTAGAAAAGCCTCTCTAGATGAAGGGATGCTCACTCTAGGTTTCCTGGGGGACAGAAGTGAAAGGAAGAGACTAGGAAAGACATTCTGGGTAGAGGGAGCAACATGGACCAAGACGCAGAAGCAGGAAACCTCGCTGTTCTGTAAGGTGGCAGCACAGGAGTAGGCGGGCCTAAGGGTAGCTAGTGCATCCATTTTATAATCCTGCCACAGCAAAGTACCACAAATTTATTATCTTACAGTTCAGTAACTCAGAAGTCTGACAGGGGTCTCACTGGACCAAGGTGTGACAGGGCTACATTTCTTTCTGGAGGCCCTGGGGGAGAATCTATTCCCTTGTGTTTTTAGCTCCTAGAGGCAGCCCACATTTCTTGGCTAGTGGCCCCTCATCATCAAAGCCAGCAAGGTAGCACCTTTGTGACCCTGTTTGTGTTGCACATCTCTGTCTCTTACCCAAACTGGGAAAGGTTCTCCACTTTTAATGATTCATGTGATTAGATTGGGCCTACCTGGGTAATCCAGGATAATCTCTCTATTTCAGTGTCTGTACCATTAATCACAGCTGCAAAATCCCTTTTGCCCTGCAAGATAACATAGCCCCAGGTTCTGGGGATTGGGGTTTGGGCATCTTTGGAGGGTCATTATTCAGCCTACTATAGGCAGGGATGGCTCTGACCAGATAGGCAAGGACCACATCATGGACGGAAGGCCCTGTGCGCTGGCCATGCTCAGGAGCAAGGTTCAGACTTCTCTTTTCAAGTTTGCATTGACTCCCTTGCCAGTGCTCTGCCATTTGGGGGCTACAGCCACTTTCTGGTCTCCATGGCTCATTGATAAAAAGAGTGATTGAGGACTAATTGCTTTCTATTACTCTCAATGGTGTCCCTGATTCCAGGCAACCTAACCCCTGTACAACTGTAATTAAAAAGCTATTTGTCAGCCGGGTGCGGTGGCTCACGCCTGTAATCCTAGCTCTCTGGGAGGCCGAGGTGGGCGGATTGTTTGAGCTCAGGAGTTCAAGACCAGCCTGAGCAAGAGCGAGACTCCGTCTCTACTAAAAAAAAAAATAGAAAGAAATTAATCGGACAACTAAAAATATATAGAAAAAAAAAATTAGCTGCCTGTAGTCCCAGCTACTCGGGAGGCTGAGACAAAAGGATTGCTTGAGCCCAGGAGTTTGAGGTTGCTGTGAGCGAGGACGCCACGGCACTCTAGCCCGGGCAAAAGAGTGAGACTCTGTCTCAAAAAAAAAAACAAAAAACAACTATTCACTATTTATCTGAAGGTACACACTAGGATAAAAGGGACTTAGACTTCCTACAAATTCTACCAAGCCTGTTTCTGCCAGCTATCGCCATCCTTTCTTTTATATTTGATTTTTAGTTAAGTGCACATAAAAAATATATGACAGATTCTACATTGACCTAATTATTTGATCTTTCAAAGATAAAATTGGTCCCAAGTTAGTTCTTTAAATTATCTTATTCTGTAACTTATAGAAGAAATCTTTGAGAAAGTCCAGTATTTCTCAAGCTTTTGTTCTCTTTCCACATTGTTCCCATGTGCCACCTTCCTTAGTAATATCTCTCATTAAAATAAGTGATTCTTAATGGAACATAACCCACAGTTTGACAATAACTGATCTAGTCAATCTCTATAATTTTATGAACTAGGAAACTGACACCCTAACAGGTTAAGCATGACTTGTTCAACGTCACACAGTTTCTTAGCTACTTAGCCCAAAATCTAGGATTTGATCCAGACATCACTTCTGTATATATACTTTTAAGCTTCAGATTTTACATTAATTTAGTTTCAAATTTCATTTTATCTCAGGATTTCCAATGATTCCTTTGTTAAAAGCAAAATCATTTTTGCAATTTAGCCTCTTGGTAATTTTGGCTTGGTCCTACATTTTAGAGGTTTTACTATCTTTGCTGGAAAAGTAACATTTAAGGACCAAACATTGACATGCAGTCTCTTTCTATGACCCACATCACCTCTTTTTGACAAGGAGAGATTAGCTTTGTTGACTTAGGTCTCTTTTTTAAAAAAATCTTGTTCTCCTTATCTTCTTCTAAGGCTCCCGCCACACCCAGTTCCTCTCTGCTTCTAGTTCTCTTCCCGTTAATAATATCCCACACTCCACACGACCCTTTGTTTCCTCTTGGGTCTAATACCAGCAAAGGGCAGACACAAATAGCTGCAGCAGTGGCTGTTGATTTAGCCGTTTGTCCACATTTTTACTTGAGTCTTCTCTGAGTCTTTCCCCCAGATGCTTAACTAATTTTCCTCCTCCTTGCTCTATTTTTTCCTCTCTGAAGAAAATGTACTCAGCTCTATCCACATGGCAGTTTTCCTTCAGCACAGGCAGAGAGTGAGATTCTCAAAAAAGATGGCTATATCAAGCATTTATGTAGCACCTTCCCCCTCAACAATTGAAAACCTTCCGTAGGGGAAGGATTTGCCATCTTGATTACATGGCCGATGAGAGACGGAGGTGGGGAGTAGGAGGAAAATGATACTAGAGGGTGGGAAGAAGATATATTGTCAGTTACACTTTAAAGATGATGCAACTAGAGTACAGATTGGGTCTGTCCAACGATTTCCTCTATCATCTGGGGCCTTAGGGGAGGTCATAATGTTGGAGCATTGATCGGCAGATTGGCTTGCCAAGAAATCAATCCAATCCTCCAGCAAAGATACCTAAAATAGAGAGATCTTCACAGCCACAGATGAGAGCATCTTAAAATTCAGGCAGAGCCAGCTGCTACAGAACACAGCAGGGCACCTTAATGAGAGGCACTGTGTATGGCCACAAGGTCCCGGGTTCAGATCCTATTCTGTTCCTTCCTTCTGAATCTCCATGAGGCTTCATTCTCCCATCTGTGAAGCAGAAATAGACAAATATAACTTTCAGGGTTTTCAGGATTAAGTGATGAAAAAGGCTGTGGCGCATTTGAAAACTGACGGGAAAGATCCAATAGACAGCAAGGGATTTACGATAGAGGACAGAGGGGATAATTTATAAAGCAAGATCCCTTCTGATAAAAGTAGGGCAGGGGGACCGGTGTGGGAATAAGACTCAGTTGGAAAGAAGGGCCCCTACTCCATAGTGGCAGGAGGCACGGTGGAAGTATGGCTGCATAAATGCATGGGCTGGAAAATGGGGTGGAGGGAAGTTGGAGGACGTCCTCTCAGAACGTCTCTATTTTCTCTGTGAAGTAGGAGTTGATGCCATCTGCCTTGAGTATTGGGCGGTGTGAGGCAGTTGGAGGATTGAGGACAATGGAGAAAGTATGGAACCCTCACCTTGAAGAAGAAGAGAGAGAACTGATAAAAACTCAGTAGAACTTCTTAGCAGTGTTTTATGTCCTGTTGAGGATGCTGACCATGACACTGACTGCATCATGGCAACACTCTGCCCTGTTGCATTTTCCGCAGTGATGCTCAGCAACCTTGGTTGAGAGTTGGATTCGCAGAGAGAGGCCACGTAGATGTGATGAAGGAATAGTGGGCAGAGGAATTGAGGAAACTGAAAAGACAATGGTTGAAGTAATAGAATATTGAATGTAAATAGGATAGGGAATGAGGTGAGGGAAGAAGGATGCTGATGTTTTGAGTGTTTGTAAGAGTGATCAAATGAATTCAAAGAGCTGGTTTAATAGAAATAACTCAATGAGCCACCTACAAGGACAAGAGTTGTGAGGTGTCTGAGTTCTTGATTTTGAAGAACTGCTCTGGGTGTTAACAAGGTCCAGGGAAAGGCAATGAAAATACACTACTAACATTTGGAGTGGAGGAGATGATCACTGGAAGTAAAGAATTCAAGGAAGTGTGCAGCCGGGATGCTGCCTATTAATATAGATAATAAAGTTGTGCAGGATATTGATGTTAGGATCTGGGCATGGAGACCAAGATTTGGTAGATAATAGTGACACAGAGGAATCAAGGATGGTAGAACCAAAAGCACGAGTCTCAATGGAGCTGGGGTTTTTGCAAGAGAGGGCAGGAGCAATAGTCTGGAAGTGGCAGTGGACCAAGGAGAACGCTACCCCTATCTCTGGACTCCGGGGTATGCGGTTGAGCAAAGTCTCCTTGAGAAAGCTGTATGGAAAGTTATATCTTCAGAAGAGCCAGCATTCTACAAAATATGGACAATAATACCTACACTTTAGAGTTATCAGAATTAAATGAGATGGTGTATGTTGAAATGCCTGTCATATATAAAATGGTGGTTTGATATATTTAAAATTATAATTAGCAATGCACATGATACTGCACTAAGTGCATTTTGTATATTATCTCATTTTTACTCCTAACAGTCTGACAGGGCAGGGGCTATTATTATCTGCATTTATAAATGAAGAAGCTAGGTTTTAAAGGGGTTAAGTAACTTGCATAGGTTTTCTGGCTCAGAAATGGCAAATTAGAGCTCAGGCAGTCTGGGGAAGAGCCCACACTTTTAAACATTGCTATGTACTGATTATTTTTGTTTTGAAACAACTATATCAGATTGCCCATATGAATAAACTCAAGGTATGAATTTATTTTGAAATTATTTAAACTAAGCCTAAATTAAGTCAGGATCCGAGCAAGGCAAATTTAGGGAGTAAATGTGAAAATTCCCCAAAGCAGAGTATTTATGCTATTTTCAGCACAAAAATCCCATTACCCTCATACCCTACGTGTAGGGCCAGGAAGGGGGATTAAAGCCAGTCAATAATGTTATTGAGCAGACTGGTGTTTCAAAGTCAAGTCTACCAGGCTATTTTGGACTATTTGATCTTGACTGATGAGTGTAAAATAACAGTGTGAATCAGGGAAGAGATGAAAATGAATTTGGAGTAAATGCAGCTAAGAGTAGGTGTAGGTGGAAATAAAAGGAAGTATGTTGGCAGATGAGGAATGATGAGAGGGCTAGTGAGGAAGAGCCGGGGCTGCAGTTGCCTGCGTCTCCTAGATGTGGATCAGAGAAGGATGGTGGAGGGATGTTACATCCCTCATGGGTTTTGCAATGGGAGAACTGTCACTTGCATTGAGCAGTGTCTCTGAGCTATCAGGAGACTTCCAGGGCATAATTTAGAGTCCAGAATTTCCAAGAACTCCGAGCCCTTCCCTAAGAGGGAAAAGTGGGCAGCAGTAATGGCCGAATCACAAGAAACTTCATTAGGCCTTGGGTGCTTCAAGGACCTCCTGGTCCTCATTTAAACCACACATTAAAATTCTGAGTAAACATGAACATTCACATTCTTTCCTTCTCTGAGGAGCAAAGGTCTCAGGTACCCTGATGTCCTCTATAAAGTCTGACATCTGGAATGTGTTGAGAGGAAATGGTACACAGGGATTCGGGGTAGCATCAGTGACACTCCAGATCATGTCTGGGCGTGGGGTGATGGAGAGCATCACTCTCGTGGTTGAGACCCAACGGGAGGTAATCACGAGAAGGGATTCATTGAATGAATATAATCATTTTCCTTTGCTATTTCTTGTTTTTTCAAGAGGAAGAATTTTTTTTGTTCCAATCCTCAAAGGACTAAAATAGTACCTCAATTGATCCTTAACCCCTTGGGATCCTTTTACTATTTTCCTTGCCAGGTTTTCTGGGACAACAATTGTCCCAGGGGTATGAAGTAAAGGTGCCACCTTTCCAAATTATGGGACCAAATGACCAGCCTGGACCTGTTTATTAGCTAGTGGTACTACTTTGAGAAAAGAAAAGTTTTAAAAGTACATTCAGAGCCAATGAGTTCCTGGGAAATTTTTCTGGAGCACCCAGTGAGAACTTCCAGGCAGCCACATCTTTCTTTCCTTTGTTTCAGAAGTGCAGTCCCTGAAGTGCCGGGTTCTCAGAATGATTAGGGAAAGACAAAACTCTTCCTGGCAGGTACTGAGAAGTTTGGTTTGTTTTGACTCTACATCGATCCCAAGAATGTTAACAGGTGTGTTTCCATGTAAACCACATAATAAAGAGATGACTATAGTTAAATTCGGTCCCTTGGGGTAGCTAAAACATAAAAATATGTACCTATTGGAAAACCTAGTGCTTCTGTAGCCAATTCTGCCACGTTTGCAGAGGGGGCCTTTCTGGAAGGCTTTATGCCGATCTTGTCAATTCTGATTAGGATGGCAATTCCTGGCTCTTTCCATCACGGTCTGTCAGTTTTTCCATTAAAGAGCATGGCTTGTGGAACACACACGTCTGGGGTGTTTCAGGTCCCTCAGAATCTTGCTGACGGCATGCAATTTGATGGCATGCAGCGCACGTCCTGCACATCTTTGCCTAACTTTTCAGTGTGAAATTCCAAGTTTTGTAAGTCTAGTCTTTCCCACACGATCCCGTACAGCTGTTTTCAGATCCAGGAAATCCTTGGACAGAAAGCAGATCTGCTGCTTTCTGGGATGTGAGGATGTAAGAAATTCCTGGCGTATACACTGGACAAGTCTGAATTGTTCCATTTCCTTTCGGAAAAAGTTACAGTCAGCACTGTTGACCAGATGTACCTCTGTTAGCATCCAGAATTACGATTGAGAATAACAACAAAGAAGAGGCTGCTTTTGTCAGGAGGCCTAGATCAGAGTTTGGGCACCTCTGCCGATTTACTGTATGGCCCTGGGTGATCATTTATGTTTCATGGGAGACCGTTTCCCCTTGGGTAAAATGAAATGGTTGCGTGTGTTAGAATCTAAGCCCCTCCTGGATGCAACAATCCAGAAGATTCCAGAGAAAATGAAAATATCTTAGGGTTTCACAGCACTACCCCACAGAACCAGTAGATGGCAGACTCGCATTATAGTCTGAAATTGATACCACAGTGTGATTCTGGTCACATTTGTCAAGGTAAGTACACTGTAACGACCATTTTAAAAAATGTTCTTAACCAGCAGGTTCATGGACTCCTAGGCCAGGATTCCCTGTTTCCATTAAACCTAATGGGGACGCCACACTTGTACCGTTGACATCCTTCCGAACTATGCTTTTTGAAAGGCGATATACCCATGGGAGCAAACCATGCATTTCTTTTTTCACTCTCATTAATTTACTCATTCGACGACTACTTGTTGAATGTCCAGTGTGTTCCAGGTCCTGGGATGAGTGCTAAGGATGAAGAGAGAAACCAGAAAGACAGCCCCTGCACTCAGGAAGCTCATGCTCCAGAGGGATCAGACATGTCATTGAACAAGTAGTTGTCATTGTGGTGAAAGTCTACAGAGAAGTATGTATTAGACCCCATAACCTGGATGCTAGAGGAAAGTAACAGGAAGTTCTGGATGTGTGAGAATGAATGAGGGCTGGCTCAGCATATGAGAAGTTAGCTGGGGAGAGAAGTGGTCCAGGCAGAAGAAACAGCACATACAAAGCGGCACAAGGTGAGAGAAGGGAAAGAGCATCGCAGGAGCTAACAGAAGGTGGAATGACCATGGCATTGAACCAGGCAGAGGGGGGTATGAGATGAGAACAGATCTCATGGGGCTTTCTAGGCCATGAAAAGATGAAAACTGATCTCATAGAATTATTAATTTCTCTATGATGCTGTTGGCAAGGGTTACTTTATCAGATTAGCTCACTTGGTGGACAAAGAAGCCTGGGCCAATAGTCAAAAAGAGAACAGGCTCATTTTGACTGAGAAGTTGAAGGACAGGAGAGTTGTGATATCTTTCCTCACCCATCATAAGGGTCATGGCCAACACTTAGAATACAAGGTAGGTTAACAAGACAAAAACATAACAAATTTATATAGTCAAAGTTTTACATTACATGGGCACCTTTGGAAATGAAGGCCCGAAGCTCCAGGGAAAGCTGTCTATTCTTATGCTTAGGTTTGATGAAGAGTGGACGGCAATGTATTAACAGAAATGTGATTGTACAAAAGGGTATGATCTAATGGTAATAGACTGAGGGGGGAGCCCAGCAAGGCCTATCTGCTCAGATTCTTCTTGGCCTCTCTGTGTAGGATTCCTTCCTCCTGTG
The DNA here is from genome assembly GCA_963574695.1 of Propithecus perrieri. Classification (NCBI taxonomy): domain Eukaryota; kingdom Metazoa; phylum Chordata; class Mammalia; order Primates; family Indriidae; genus Propithecus; species Propithecus perrieri. Next base: position 16,038 of record CAUYRB010029567.1, on the reverse strand, counting down.
TATGGGGCAGGATCCCTCTGGAATGAGGGTCTCCAAGGGAGAAGGGAGAAGGGAGAAAGAGATCTTTCTAGGTTTTATATAACAGCTTGTTTTGGGGGAAAGGGGATCTAATTTCTATGACCCACCCTGGAAAAGAGGAATTCTGGTTTCTATGACTCACTTTGGGGGAGAAAAAGGGAAGGGAGGGAGGAGGCTGGGAGAAGGTCAGAGGACCTTGTTTCTCAGGCCCTTCTGATGTCCTTCAGTTCAAAGCACTCAGCATACCAAGGCACCATACTTTGGGATATTGTGTTCTGTGCCCCAACAAAGTGGAAGAGCAGAACGTGGAGATCTGATGATCAATATTAGCTTGGATTAGTTTAGATCAAGAGAATATTCATTGTATTTTGGGGGATAATTAATCCATCCTTCACTGGCCAGCACTCCATATGGCAACAAGTAGCCTGTCAAAGTGACACAACCATCTCTACCATGTCTGTGTGTCATTTGATATATTCTCCTTAACACTAATCATAGCTACCTGTGTGCCACACCCTAAGATTGCCACTTTCTATGCACGAATTTGCAACACCGTTCACTAAAACAACCACAGCACTTGGCTAAAGAGGTCTGTGCCACCCCTCGTGTCGCCTACAAGACTCTCCCTCATTATGACTCCATTGTCAATTAAGCAGTTGTTTTTCTCTGAAAATATGGGCTCTTTAATAACATGGCTGCTTAGCAAATGACACTGTGAATTAGCTCCCAGAGTGTTTCCACAGAGTAGAGGGAACAAATAACATGCCATTATGGATTTTCTGGCCGTAAAACCAAGACAGGTATCAGATTTTAAAGAATTACAGGCTGAAGACAGGCAATCATTTAGTTTTAAAAGCAAAGTTAAGGCTGTGATCTGCTGAGTATCTTGGGGTGACCATGAAATTGAAGATAGACAAAGTTATATCTGTGAACTCACATGACTAGTTCACATGTCCGTTCTCCCCAGTTTTGTTTTAAATGCCCAGAGTGGTGAGTATTGTGTACCTAGACATTTGCTCTAAAGCATGCAAAATCCAAAATCAATGACTCTTTTTCTCACTGCCTTTATGTGGAGCTAAGCTCATTTACATAATGCGTTTCTGTGTGTGAGAAATCAGAGATGCTTCAGGGCTACTGGGAATTTTTCATTTAGCTTGTAGTGATGTACTTAGACCACCCACAAAAAAAAAAATATCAAGAGTTATTTATTTTCAGGGCCTGGCTGCAGTTTGGCAGAATACAGTGGCCAGCCATTTATTTTTACCATCTCCTTGCTCCATCTAACCATACATCTAATGGTGGGTTACTATAAATATAAACATAATGAGGATCTATTTGGGGATGTGAGGCCAGAGTCTTAGACAGTTTTATTAGTATTCATAAATATTTATGTTCCGGATGTAATCATACTCTTACAGTTTTGTACATACTCACACATAAAATTCATGAGACAACTTATCAACTCAGCCATGCCCCTAACCCTAGGCAGCAAAATAAATTAGAGACGATAAAAATAAGGACCTGTTAGTAGGTTGGCCAGATTGCTTCAAATAGAACCCATTTTAACTAGAACCCTAGTGCTTAGGGTTAGCCTGACCCATTGGTGGGTCACAATGCTCCTTCCCTTACCCTGACTCTTCATACCTTCCTGGCCTAAAATACACAGCTTTAGAGATGATCATGGGTGGGACCATCAGTAACGAAATTGCTTTTCCTCTGGAAGAGACCTGAGAGATGACTTTCCCATGCATGACACGTAACCATGTAAGCACAGGCTTCCCAAGACGTATGCACAATTCTCAGCACATTAATTAAACTCCACTCTCTTTCTTCTCCACTCAAAAAATACAATTGTATCCACTTTGATTTATATAAAAAGTGAACCATTATCAAACCAACACATAAAGTAGTAGTAGTAAAAAAAAAAATCTCTGATCTATCCCATGTTGTTAAACTCAGGTCATGGTCTCTGTGAGCTCCAAGGGAAGATTTCAGAAAGGAGTGTAAAGAGCATCTCTGACTATCTGAGGAATAATGAACTTCATAGTAGTTATTGATGTTATTGTCACTGGAATGCTGAAGGGAAGGGAAAGAAGCAGTAGAAATGGAAATCACAGCTCTTTCCCAACAGAACTGTGATCACCGGGTCAATGGAGTTTCCTCTGCATGCGTCCAGGTGTCCCAGGCTGGACAAAGTGGGAGCACACGTATTGGCTAGATGACTTCGAAAGGTTGGATATAGGAGGGACCAAGGAGAGCCATTTTCTGCATCTTGTTCCACTGGGGCTGACAATGTTAGAGCTAGGAGGGACTTATTTTAAGACAGCTCCCTCAGTTTCCAGGTAATCGAACCAAACCCAGAAAGGCTGAAGGTCACACTGCCAGAGCAGTGACCTGAACTCACCTCTAATTACCAGTGAGGTCCAATTTCTTCTACACTGCATATTAAAGCAAGGTGAATAAAGAAATGACAATCTAGTTCCATGTCCAGGAATTCCTTAGCTTGCTGAAATGGATACTTTCAGGAAAGTTAATTCCCGTGAAAAGCAACAGTAAAATGCTATCCTCTGACTACCTTTGGCTAAAAAATGTAATGAACATCTAGCCCTTGGTGTGACCTGTCGGATGGAATCTTTTCTCCATGGTCTAGAATCTGTTCTCTCTGTCCATCTGATTCATACACACATAATGCCGGGCCCCATATGCCTATTGGAATTCCCTACCATGCCTGATCTCCTTCTTCTTTTGGGTAAAATAAATAGATGCTTCCTTGCAATATATACATCTATTTTTTTCTTTTCCTTCAAGGCCAGATGACTTTTTCCCAGCAAATCTCTAGCTGTCTAATCTGTTGAACCTATCCAAGTCATCATGCTGAGGGGGCTCTAACAGGCACTGCCAGAGGTGTCCTTCCCTACATAGCCATCACACTCTGTCTGTCTGTCCAGCAGCATAATGGAATAGAGGAATTGGAAGATAGAACTTGAGTCTTGGCTGTGTGGCCTTGGCTTTGAGCTTTAAGATCCTCATTATAAAACATGGGTTTAAATCCCCACTGTCCAAGCCTCACAGAGTGGTGCGGTCCAGACATGGAAGGGTATGTGAAAGTGCTTAATAAAACACTTTGGAAATTCAGTGCATTGTTAGCAGCCCCAAGAGCGATGCCGTGGTAAGAATCTAAAGCCAGGCATGGAGAACTCTGAAACATTCTTAAGATCTATGCCCTGGTGACTCTCTGCTCAACCAGTGTGCAGAACCAGTTGTCCCTCTAGGTTTTCTCACTAAGACAATAGCCATCTTCATGGAGAAACACAATTTTACACCGTTTTTAATGCATCACAGCCGGCCTCTTCCCACTGCTGTTATTTACCCAGAAGCAGAAAATAGTTCAGGAAAGAACCAACTTTTTCTTGTTATTAGGCAACTATGTAAGGTTCTCCTTATAGTATTTTTCCAGAAGAGGGAAAACATTAACTATCTTGCTAATTCTTTGACAGGAACCTCATCCAGTATCCCCACTTTTTCATCTACCATGGGCTCTGAGCAATAGAAAAATGTTTTCTTCCCATTGCCTTTTGAGCCAAGAGTACCAAAATTTGGTGCCTGCATTTTCTGGATGCATTTCCTCTGAAACAAATCTTTGTAGTAAATCTCTTTTGAACCTGGCATATCCTTTTCTTTTCACACACTTACCCTATAAATTCCCATCCTCGCTTTCTCACCCCTCTGACACCCTGACAGATGGTATAATTTACACAGTGAATTAAAGCTTCTCTACTCTTTCCCTCCATGTGATGCCTTCCAAGAATAGGCCAGGGACCTCCCCTTTCTCACCCATGACATTTATGGCGGTAGCTCCATCAACCAATCTTGTGTGCCTCCTTCCACACCCAGTATATGCTTGAGAATCTTGGAGTACAAATTAGATCAAGTGTCGATCACTTGGCAAATCATTTGAGCTACTGATTTGGTCTGTGCAGAAGCCTTGGGAAATAGGCATTCCAGGCAATTGAAAGGATTTAAAAAGTATTAAAATTTTAGGTAAATGGGAGCTTGTGCATGTCCAGTAAATGTTATATGGGACCTGGTTAAGTTCAAGTTGTAGCCCAGCAAGTTGCTGAAGGTATCCCACATATTCTGCTACCTTTAACCAGTGTTCTTCTGAGACTTAAGATGAGTGTTCTCCTGAGTTATTTGAACAAATATGATTTTTAAATTTGTTTGCCCTGTCAAAGAATTAGTTGAATAGCTAAACAGATTTTACAGTAAGGACTTTTCCACAGAACCAGTAAAATTAAGTTGCAGATATTACGATATTTCACTCATAAATATTTTAGGGTCCATCTCCTAACTATGAATACAATATCATTATTATAGCCAAGGAACTTAACATTGATATAATTTTTAAGATACAATTCACATACAGTGAAATACAAAGACTGTAAGTGAACAGGTCAATCAGCTTTAACCAATGCACATACTTGGGTTACCCATGCCCCTGTCAAGACAGAGGGCATTTCCATCATCCCAGAAGATCCCCTCATGCTCCTTCCCAGTCAATTCTTCTGCCTTGAGCTCTGGGTTCACTAGCTCTAGGAGAAGCCAACTGTGATGCCATAAAGATACTCAAGCAGCCCTGGGGAGGGACCCAAATGCAGAAGAATCAACTCTTTAATACCAAATGGGCAGCCATGTTGGATTTTGGAAGTCGATAATTCCATCCCCAGGCAAGCCTTCGGATGATTATAGTCCTAGCTGACATCTGATTGCAACCTCATAAGAGAATAAAAAACAAAGACTTTCAGTCCCTCTTCTGTTCTCCTTATGGATGTTATATCAAAACATTCTTCTAATTTGTACTCCAAGATTCTCAAGCATATACTGGGTGTGGAAGGAGGCACACAAGATTGGTTGATGGAGCTCCCGCCATAAATGTCATGGGTGAGAAAGGAGAGATCCCTGGCCTAGTCTTGGAAGGCATCACATGGAGGGAAAGAGCAGAGAAGCTTTAATTCACTGTGTAATTGTCCCCAGGGGACAATGGCAATGCCTAGAGATAATTTCAACAGCAATGACTGGGAGGGGTACTATTGGCATCTACTGTGTAGAGGCCAAGGACTCTATTAAACATCTGACAATGCATAGGACAACTCCCACAACAAAAAACTAAGTGGTTCAAAATGCCAATAGTGCTGAGGTTCTATATGTATTCTGTTCTATAAGTATGGTCTAAGTCACCCTTTAATATGTAAAAGTAAGTACTCATATCCAGACTGCAATAGGGGTTTGGTAAGTGATGCCTGAACATAGATAGCCCCTGAGTAACACAAGGAACTGTATTACTGGTAAGGGTAGCAGAATCAAATTTCAAGAGCAAATTAACAATATCAGAGTTATGGGGAGAACTGAATTTCACAAAGAATGATCTAGAAAGGGTGTGTTTCTTTCCTTCTTTCTTTCTTTCTTTCCTTCTTTCTTTCTTGCTGCTTTCAGTAGGCATTTCAAGGTATTGGATACAGAAGGGGAAGAATGGCCCAGGGACTCCAGCAAAAGATGCTTCTGTCCTTGGCTTTCGAAGTCTTTGTTTCCTTCACCTGGCTTGGACTAATAATCCTTACCTTGTGAGTTATAGAGCACAGACTCTATTCCTGAAGAGCAGCCACCCCTACTCTGTTTAGGGACCCTGCTTCAGCAGGCTGGGCCATCAGCTGCCCCCACAGCCCAGAGCAAGTGAGATCACACAAGCTGTGGTGGCAGAGATTACACCAGCCCTTTGCATTTGGCCTGGAATCCCATGGGGCATTCAATCCCCTCTCTTGTGGTGCCTTTGTGGGCCTTTCCCTAACAAATGAGTGCTTGTTCTTCCTCCAAGTTTACAGGGTGTCAGAAGCCAAGACTGAGCCCTCGTTTGCATTTCTGGGGCCCACTGGCATGGCCTCAAGAATCCTGCAGCTGCAGCATGAATGGGGCCATTTGATGGCTTAGCTGAGGGCTTAAGTGGAGTTGGATGGCACAGAATCCTCCTATTAAACAGCACAGTCAAATCTTCAACCAGACTCAAACTAATGCTCTTTGGGAAAATCACTTGCTTGTCTGAGTTCCCCACCTTGCGACTCTTTGCTAAGAGAGAGTGCAGAGGATCTGGATTCTGCACCCACGGCACTGGCCTTGGCACACTGTGCTCAGTAAATATTGATTAAACCCAACAATGGAAGCCAAAGTGCCAAAATGAAGTCTTATTGGTACTGTAGGGGAGGAAAATAAAATCTTTTTCCTCTACTCCTCTTATGTCCACTTGCTGGGGCTCTGCAAATTAGACTGACAAAAGACAGATTAACAAGAGGAAAACAAACAGAAATGTATCAGCCTGTTCATTAGCCCATGCCTGTGGGATTACTCAGCAATGAGTAACTCAAAGAGGTGGTTAGAATTTGGACTTATATAGCATCTTGACAAAAGAACAATGGATTTGTAGAGAAGTGACAAGACAAAGGAAAAGGACTTTGAGCTTCCAGGTCAGGCAAATTGTGGGAAGGTAAATATATGGGGAAAGTAATGGATGATAAGGGTTGCTTTCAGCAAGATCTGTCTCGGGGCTGATAAGGGCCTAGAGTTGTCTCCAGTGATTAATTTCTGTCCTTCCTGGTAGAGAGGGGAGGGGGAACACCTTTACAATTTATGCCCTGCTTTTAGGTAGACAACGTTTCTCCTATCTGCTTCTTCTCAATGGCTTTCAGCTCAACATAACCTTTATGCTAAAGTGGCATATTTTGGGGTGGCACAGTTATGTTTTTCTTTGTCCCCACCCTGTTCCTTTTGCCCTTATCTTTTGCCTGATCTTTACAGAGCAGTATTCCCTGAAAAGATTAATTTTAGATAAGAGCAATAATATATGTTTCCTTATAGTCAAAGAAATCCCAGCCTTAACACCAGGCACATTGTTCCCACACCCCCAAGCTTATTTCCATATGGTCAACAAACTGGTCACTTTTAAAATGCAAGTCTGAATGTGTTCTACCATCAGGGAAACCCCAAAAGGCTCCTTAGACAGGTTCTAGAGTCCTCCACCACTGGCCCCTGTAACCCTCTAGCCTCAAAATTCATCACTTCTCCTCTCTAACTCTACATTCTGATCTCCTTGAACTTTTTCCATTCACTGAACCCGCTTTGCTCTCTCTTGCCACCAAGCTTTTCCACATTCTGTTTCCTATAACACTCTTCCTGCCTTTCTTTGCGGGGCAGTCTCCCACTCAGGCTGCATTTAGCTTAGGCCAGTCCTCAAAATTTGCTGCACGTTAGAATTACCTGGGAGAGCTTTTCATACCTTATATAAATTAAAAAAAGAATCTCTGGGAGTGGAGTCAAGGCATGGGGATGTTTTCAAAACTCCCCAGATGATTCTAACGTGCAGGCAAGTTTGAGGACCAGTATGTAACTATCACCCGGTAACCTTGATGCAGATTCTGACTCAGTACCTCTGGGGTGAGACTGGAAACCTGCATTTGTATTATAATAAGCTTCCAGGTGAGGCCCATGCTGTGACACTGCTGGTCTGCAGACCATACTTGGAGTAGCGAAGGCTGAGACTTTGGTTCCTCTAAGACAGTGGATCTCCAAATGTGGTTTTCAGACGCGCAGCGTCAGTATTGCCTGGGAACGTGTTAGAAATGCAAATTCTCAGGCCTCAACCCATATCTATTGAATTAGAAATTCCAGAGAGAGGGCCAGAAGACTCTGTTTTAACAAGTCCTCTAGGCAAACTCACGTTTCAGAACTGCTGCTCCAGGAAGTGTTCCTGGGACCCCAAGACTGAGTTGATTTCTCTCTCTCTAGTCTCGTCGGCTTTTCACAGCTTCTTGTGCTTCCCTCTGCTGCAGCACGTTTGCTACATGCTGGTTGTCTGCTCACTGGCCTATGTCCCAAACTCTGTGACTGTTGGGCCCACGGGATCATCATGACCTAGCACAGTGTCTGGCATCTAATAAGCACTCAGTAAATATTTATTGAATGTATTAAAGAAGGGCAGAGGGTGAAGCTACACCTTACTGTGTCATTCTTTCCAGGTAATTTCCTCCGTGGCAAGCATGAAGAAAGAAGAGAAAAAGAACAAGGATATAAAATACCATCAAGGTCACCTGATGCCTGAACTCTGTCCCAATAAGTGGCCCTTAGAGGGCAGGGTCCAGGTTTCCATGATTCTTCTCTCTAGCAAAGCTACAAATGGCAGTTTAATAAAATGCCTTTCTATAAGGAGGCCGATCCCAGCACGAATAAATTGGGGGAGCAACCGTTGTTTTCTGCAGAATTACCTAGCAATATTTTCTTCCTTTTCATGCTGCAACACAAAGAAAAAAGAGAGCAATTCAGATTCCCTTCACATTCTACTCTCCCAGGTTTTTTCCTTTACCTGACAGTGTTGTCAATGGTAACGTCTCCATTTCTTCCAGGGCCAGAGGTGAAGGTGTGCCAATTGCTAGGGCCCATAAACACCATTTTTTTAGCAGTAAGAGAAAGGGAGAGAGACTCTTGCCACCCCTCAGACACAGCTGTCAGCAGACTTTAGGGAGTATCACTAGCAAATCCATATTGGTTGCATAATTCTGTTAGAAGATGTAAAACTGCTTCTGCTCTACCAGGAGAGGAGCATAATGGGCAACCACAATTCTCCCCGTAGGAACCACAGAATTCTGAGAGGGAGAGTGGTTCTCAGTCCTAGTTGCATATTAGAACGTAGATATCTACGGAGATTTCTAATAAAAGCAATTCCCTTTCCAATCCTACACCAATGACATCAGACTCTCTGAGAATTGAGCCTGGGCACCTGCATTTTTAAAGTACCCCAGGTGATTCTAATACGCAGCTTGCGAACCACTGGCATAGTGTTAAGACCAGGTGGGGCTTAGAAATCACTGGATCCAGTTCCACACAGTGGTTAAAGCAAGTAAACTAGATCTCTGTAGACGGAATAACATGGAATCAGCAAAACATCACAATGTGGAGTGGAGAAAAACCAAGTTGCAGAAAAGAAGTGTAGAATGATACAAATGATAAAATGCATGCCCCCAAATTACAAGTTTAAACAATTATGTTGTTTAAATACAGGTATACATCTAAAAGTGGATTATTAAAAGGAAGTGAGTTCAAGTCTTACAAGTCTGTGGCAGGGGGAAGGGAGCAAAGGGTGCCCATGTTATTGTGTTGTGCTTTACTTCATTTATGGTTTAAAAACAAGACTTGAAACATTGCACAGTAACAATGGTCTCTTCTGACTGGAGGGCATGCACATATTTATTTATTTATTTATTTATTTAGTGCTTTTCTATTTTTAAGAATTTCTTCAAAGCAAACATAATTAATTTTAAAAATAAAGATCTAGCAGCCAGGGTTTTCTAAATGAGAATGATGAGGTCCGGAAGCATTAGTGACATAGTAACCACGTGAGGGGCAGGGCCCAGGGATATGGACTCTCACCTCAAGGCTCAGCCCTTAAACTCTGCTGAGTCACAGATGCCCTTCCTGGACATCCCTGTGCCTTCTCAGCATCCTGTAACCTCTCCTGCCTGAGGTCCACAGCTCCCCCACTCGGGGCTCTCAGCTCTGCGACTGCAGGCGGCTTGCTCCGCCTTGGCCCTCTGGCAGCGCGGTGGTGACACAGCGCTGTGCGTTCCTGCAGGCAGGTGCAGACCCCGTGCACGTGGCGTGACCTGGGCGTGCTCCTGCACTTGTCACTGTAGAGCAAGCGCTCAGGTGGGCGTTCCGGCGCGGGAAGCTTGCAGGGAAGGCAATCAGTCCGTTTGTATCGAAGTTCAAAAGCCCCCTCCGAAGCCAGCGATTCAGACACTAAGCGGGCTGAATGTGCTTTGCTGCAGAGCTGCAGAGCGTGCAGCTGGGTTATTGACTGGGACGGAGAAGGGCGTTGAAATGAAATGGGGAGACTGAAGAGATCTGCTCTTTTGATTCGGTCTCTTTCAAGATTTTGCAGGCTCCACATGGCTTTGGTCCAAAGTGGAAAAATCTCCCTGTGATCCTAGCTAAAATTTTGGGGAGTCAACTACGTAAATCATTTTCTTTTCAATACAAAGCAAGCACGTGCTGTTTTTCCCCCTACCATGTTCTGATGTGGCTGGCTCACCTGTCACTGAGCTGTTTGAATGAGCTGGGTCTTTTCTCCTTCCTAGCCAGCGGAGGTGTGAAAGGAAGCCAGGGCAGGCGAGCAGTGCAGGAGCCATGCTCATGGAGTAGAAGTACAGTTCCGAATTATGCCAGGCAATCAGAGGCTTTAATGGATGAGTAACTGTCAAAGCACAGCAGGGTGTTTGGTAACCTGTAAGGTTGCTTATTGTGAGTAGAAATCACAAGGTGAAAAAAGAGACAGGGATGGATGAGCTTGTGTTTCTTACCTCTTCTTGCCTTTGAAAAATTTGACAATGCTGCCAAGTACCCCCTGGGGAGGGTGCTCTTGGGGGCCTAACAGGAGTCTGGTTTGAAGAAAGAGGAGAGCACCATAATTCACGAATAAAAAGCAGAAATTGGGGGTGGGGCTGCACATTTAAGGTAGGAATGCAAAGCAAGGAAGTCCCACTGAGGGCAAAGGGGGGAAGAAGCCCCATTCTCTAACATCTCCAGAGGAGGAGCTGGAGGCAGCAAGATGAGAGGGGATCCCCCCAGGGTCTTCAAGCAGAAAACAGGAAAACTGAAGAATTTGCTTCACCGTTGAGTCAGTCTCGCCCAGGATTTTGCCAGCTCCAGAAATTGAGATCAAGTGGTGTTCTAGGCATCAGATCATTTTATTGCTGGATTGCAGTAGGAGGAATTTTCCTTAATGCCTGGAATCAGGAGGGCATTGACTCTTTCTAATGCAAGGACACCAAATAGAGCTCAGTTTGCTTGCCAACTCCAGTCGAATGGTAGTGGCTGGCTGGAACACTCAGAATGGGTTGTAAGGCCAGAGCCAGGCTCTGGGGGCACAGTGCTTGATGGATTAGTGATGTCTGTCTTGGATGTGGATGGGTAAAGGCAGAATTTGCACCTCCTATTTGTAATCTCTGCCTTGGGGTGATTTTCCTTTTGTAGGTGCATCATTACCACTGACATTCATATAATAATCTATATGTTAGACTCCAAGTCTTTTAGACTTTTCTGCCAAGGAGCTTTTAACATAAAAGGCAGGGCAAAACAGGTCAGCAATATTTTTTTTTCTAGGTCCTATGAAATCAGCCAAGTTGACAATTCAGGTGGCCTTGAAATACTTTTCCACTGGCTTGCTTCGGTTACCAAAATGCCTACAGAACTTATGCCAGAGAGAACAGATCTTTATTTTTAGGTTTATCTTCCCCAAATTAAACAATCAGAAATTTGCAATTATATGGCAAAAATAAATGTTCAGTGACTAAGTCTCCTTTCAAGGGCCTGATGTAAGTAGCTTTGAGCATAAATCCAAATGATGAATAAGGAAGAGTAGCTTGGAGCAGAAATCTGCCGCCAATGTCTTGCTGCTTGTGGGAGGAAGGATAAGCCCAGAAAGGATGACTCACTCAGGCCTTGCATCCAGATAAAGAGCTGAGCGGAAGGACAGGAGAGGAATTGTGGAGAGAGAAGACAGAGGAAAGAATGCGGGAAGGACTCAAATCCTTGTTGCAGACAGCCCCAGCTCAACAAAAATGTGAAATACTCAAGTTTGTCTTTAGAGCCTATATAGACTGAATAATGTCCCCCCACAAAGACATCTAAGTACTAACCCTTGGTGCCTAATCCCTGGTCCCTGTACACCATGAAAGGGACTTTTCAGATGTGACTAAGATTCTTGAGAAGGTATAAATATCCCAGATCATTTGAGTGGGCCCAATGTGATCATAGTGGAGGAGATGTAGTAATGGAAGCAGGGTCAGAGTGACATAGGGCCATGAACCAATGAATGCAGGCTGCCTCCAGAAGCTGGAAACAGCAAGGGCAGATTCTCCCCAAGAGCCTCCAGAAGGTACACAGTCCTGCAGACCCATTGCAGACTTCTGACCTCCAGAACTGCAAGATAATTAGTTTGTGTGGCTTTAAGTCACTAGGATTGTGGCGATTTGTTATAGCAGCAGCAGAAAATGAAGATAGAGCCCTTCTCTGACTTAGGAAGCATCTCCTTCCTCCCCACAGCATTTAGGCTTCTGGCAGCCTCACTCCTATAAACACCTGTTCTTAGCAAAAAAGGCTCTGCTCTGTGTTTAGAATGACTTTTAGTCACACATTTCAATCGCCTGAGCAGTTGACGAATGGTGAATTTTGTCCATGTTAAAGGAATTTCAAGCACAAGGGCCTGTTCCTGATCTTTCTACACATAAGCCTGCCAGTTTAGCGTCAGGGGAATGTCTAATATCTTTAAGAATCTTTAAGTGGGGAATTCCTAAAGTCTCAGGCTGTGAGATATGTTTGCTGTGATAAGGTGTCATAGATCTGCAATTTTAAATAATTTCTAATTGCTCTGTGTCAGTTAAGGTACTGTAAGACCTGTTTTTCTATCAGCCTTCCATCTGTTACATTGAGGGAAAGAATTACTTCAGTTAGGCGTATGCACTAAAAACATCTCTATCTTTTGAAGCTAGTTAAGGTGACATGCGTTGAATACTTCTTTCAGAGAACTGGTCTGTAGGTCCCATGAGGCCAGGACCAGGCCCCCTTTGTAACCATCAGTGAGTTCCAGTAACTAGCAGACTGCCTGGCACAGAGTAGACCTTCAAGCAGTAAATCTCAGCTGAATAGATGAATGGACTAAGGAATAAATAATCTTTGATGGTGACTGTTTACTACATGAATTTCCCAAGGAAAATGACACATGTAGAAAATACTAGAGGCTATTGCTAATTTCTGTAAGAAATATAGTGGTCTTTGAGATGAAAGAAAAAAAAGATTTCTCTGCATGGGATCCTTGGTGTATTAATAATTATGGGAGATTTTAATGTTCTCCTTTATACTTGTCTGTGTTTTAAAATTTTGTATATTCAATATGATTTACATTTATAATCAGAAAAAGTAATTTTTTCAAAAGTGGAGTATAGTGAGATGGCTGGTTATATGACTTTCCTTGGGCATGGCTTTAGCTGTCAGAGGGAGGCATTAAGCTCATGAATAGAGTTCATTATTGATCCCTAGTGTTCTTACAGGAAAGAGACATGGAAATAGGGTTTAGGATTATGATAAGAAGCAGTGACTTTCAGCCAGACCTTGAGTCTGTCCCTTACTAGGTGTTTGACTATAAACAAGTTACTTAGCTTCCCTTAACTCTGATGTTCTGTCTGTAAAATGGAGTAAACAACCGTACAGGACTATGTGGGGCTGAAGTGAGATACAGGTTGTAAAGCATTTAGCCCCATGCCTGGCACATGGTAAGTACTCAATACATGTCAGCTCCTATTATTTTTACTATGAAAAAATTGAACGTTCTTGGCCTTGATGCTGACATTTTCTACTGATATGCAAACTGATTTTTCAGTGCACACAAGTGGAGGGCACTGGGAATCTCTGGATTTTTTCCTAGCAATAATTAGAAATGACAGAGTGATTAGGTGGCTAGAGGACATAATTAACCTCTCTGGCTCTCAGTGCTCTCCTCTGTAAAAGGAGGGGATGGAATTAGAAGACCTTTAAGGTTCCTCCCTGCTCTAAGATGCTACATGTGTAAGATTTATTTTTGCATTAGAAAACTTCATTTGAAGGATAATGAGTTTCTAAAAATTCCATTTATTTATTTATTTAGTGTGTGTGTGTGACCTGCCATCCATCTATTCTCTCCTACAGTCTATTGTCCCAGGTGAATATCTGAGAACATAAGAAAGATCCTGGTATCTGGCCAATTGTCTTTGCACTCCATATACAAGGCTGGAGGTAGATTCTAATTTTGTTGTTGTTGTTCAGGGAAATGAAATTATATTTGTCTTGGAAATGGACTGGAGGATGAGGAGGGCTAAGGTTTTACAAACCTATATATTGTTAGAGAATGAGAGTCAACCATTTCAAGGTGAGCAGTGGCTAATTTTGCAATGGAGAAATTTAAGATTGTATCTGACTAAAATGAAAAGGAACTTTTTGTTGTGTAGATGACTGCCCCATGGCTGCCCAGAGCCACCAATTATGGTGCCACCTCCTCTACCTTCTCACTCTGTCCCTTTGCCTCCTCCAGAAAACTTATCTGCCCAATGTTTCATCCCCCCAGGGCCTTGCTTCTAGTTGCTATGGCAACAGCTAGCTAATCCAAGCTTAATATGCCCTCCCTGCCTTCTCAAACAAGGGAGACTTCAGGAGACAATTTCTTCCTGGAAGTGAAATGACACTAATGGGGGAATCTCAAACTAAGATTTAAGACTGATACTTTGAAACAGGCAGCCTGTGGTTCCTCTCAAATTACAACATGGAAGCAGTCTTCCTATAGACCCAACCTGGTGCCTTGTTGTTCTTGTTCTTTCCTTTGCTAAATATCTATGTCCTGTCTGCTGTGATCATGGTGACAAGCTGGCTGTGGTCTGTCCCAGAGAGAACTGCTGAGTGCTATGATTACACAGGTGATATTCAAATTCAATCAGCCAGCACCTTTTCCTGCACTCTCAATAATTCAGGAAGAAATGACACGGAGTAAACAACAACGACAAAAGCAACCTTTGACAACTTCTTATCCTGTGTCTGATTGACTTCTTTTACACCCAAGGGAGGTATTGTCAAACCACCAATCCCCCAGAGCAATGCTGTCTTGGAGATGCAAATTCTGAAGAGAAAACACCATAGCATTAAGGAGGAAGAAAGCTCTGGATGTGGAATAACTACAAGGTGGAGTAGCCTTTGGCAAAATGCTACAATATCTCATTAGTCTTATATGCTAGTATCCTGGTTCTAAGATTTCCTATCGCAGGTGTTCAGACCTCCAAACTCTGTCTCCTTCTCCACAACCCTATTTACAAGTTGACATGCACCAAAACAGTAAATGGCTAACAACAGTTTAAAATGTCACCCATCTCCAGAGGCATTTGCATTTTGACATGAAATAGAGATGTAGTTCAAACTGCAGTAGAATTTCAGTGTAGCAGCAGGAGAGGCTGGGAGGGAATTAGAGATGCAGATGATTCAAAAATATAGTTCAAAAATTTAGCATGAAAACATCTGCACTTCTGCCTTTGGGCAAGTTACTTAACCTCTCTAAACCTTAGTTTTCTCATCTACATTATGGGATCATAATTGTTTTCATCTCATAAAGGATTGTGAAAGAAAAACCAGAGCTGGACATTAGTTAAAGCAGGAAAAAGTTGATTTTAAACAGGAACTATTGCAGTTGGGGAAAAGAGATCTCAACGTAGAATTGGGCTCAGTTATGAATACTGCAAGGACAATTGAAGATTTACAGCCAAGGAGCAGGGTGGGGGTCAGTGGATAAAAAAATTAGCAAGAGGAAACATCAGGGATAAAGAGGGATTCTGGCTAAATGACCTAAACAGCATTCTTACTGAAGGCAGGCCAGGGGGATCAGATATCACTTGGAGATGGTGGGGATGAAGAATTTGATCAGATGTCGAGGGTGATTAGACATTGAGGATGGGAGATTCTTGTTAAAATTGTGAGATACAAAATGAATACTGAAGGTTGAGGCCTGTAGGTTTTAGAGGAGCCTGAAGTTAGGTCAAGGAGAGACTGTTTGTCAGGGTGTTTAGCAGATTAAATTAATTATCCATATAAAGTGTTAAGGGATTAAGTAAGTGCTTAATATATTGTGGTTCCTATTGTAAGAACCGATTTCCCTCGGCCCCAGGAACAGAGAAGCAGAGTCACCGAGGATGTAAATGGCAAAGGAGTTTATTTGCTAGCTCGAGCTAGGGTCCAAGTCCCAGAGCACCAACGCAGTGGCCTCCTTAGGAACCAGGACCCCGCCCCGGGGTAAAAGTGAAGCTTTTATACTTTTGGTTGCGCACGACACACCGGTGGCATACGATACGCTGAGCCCACCATCCCCTTTCCCCCTTTGTCCATTGGTTCCTTTAAAAGTGGAGGATC